>CAJNDS010002562.1:0-60000 GCA_905221605.1 Symbiodinium natans
ATTAAGGACTGTAAAAATAAGGGGGGAAACATCCCAAAACATATTCTTCTGGATTTGGGGTATAAGAATCCCACAGAAGAAAATGAAACAATTCTTTCTTGTAAGGACATGCATGGATTAATATCTTTTGTTTACATTGAAGTTTGAGGGTACATAGGGATGTCCGGGGCGTCCTTTTTCGGTCATACGAGTCATGAGATCGTTCGAGGTTTGGGGTCTCGGGACTGGGTCTTGGGTTTTACCCTAACAAACCTAACAACCCTGAACCCTGAACCCTAAATCCTAAACCCTAAACCCTAAACCCTAAATCCTAAACCCTAAACCCTAAACCCTAAACCCGAAACCCTAAACCCTAAACCCTAACCCAAGGAGGCAACCATCTTCACTGAGGGCAAGGCCAGTTGTCGGACCGTGGCATGCAGGGCGCCATAGGACTTCCTTGGTGTTCCCCCATATACGCAGTTCAGGGTTTAGGGTTTAGGGTTTAGGGTTTAGGGTTTAGGGTTTAGGGTTTAGGGTTTAGGGTTTAGGGTTTAGGGTTTAGGGTTTAGGGTTTAGGGTTTAGGGTTTAGGGTTTAGGGTTGAGGGTTTAGGGTTTAGGGTTTAGGGTTTAGGGTTTAGGGTTTAGGGGCCGCCCCTGAAACCCTAAAGCCTGATAAACCCCCTGAATTTTTTAGGTATAACACCCCCAGGTAGATTCTAAGCACAAAAAAGCCCAGGCTTCAAATTGAAAAAAGAGTAAAGGCGAAGAAACTCTGAGCCAGACACACATGCAGCCCAGACGCGCATTGCCATCACTCCGCACTCCGACCTCGAGCACCCGCCACTGACCACCGGTCGGGTCTTTGGCGGCACAGCATAGGACGACTGCCTCTGCAGCTTTGGCCTGCCTCAAGCCTACCTGCCTTTAAAGCAGCCCATCTAGAAACTCAGTAGAGGAGAAGAGCGTTTTTCAAACAAACCGAACGCAACCAAGGCATCAAGAAAGCAAAAGCAAAAAAACTGAAGCGAAGAAGCCGAGAAGGTTTGAAAGCCGAGACAAATTAGAAGCCGAGAAGCAGGGAACCAAAATCAATGCCAAATGCCGCTCAACAGAAGCCAGTAAGTCAGGAAGCCGTTTCGGGCTTAGGGTTGAGAACTCCATACTTTGCAGCATTTTGACCACCCACAATACAAGCAAGCAAATGCCCAAAATAGGAAACCAAAGATGCAGAACCCCCCTTGTAGACGCATTTCTTCGGCCTCCTCGCGACCAGATCGACTCGCATTGTAGCTCGCTAGCTGCTCCATCGTGACGGCATTCTTCAGGCGAACCGATGGATCCTCCACAACGCCCACACTCTCCATCCGAACCCCCAAAGCCTTTGAAAGAACTCCACACCCAAAACCTTCTTAGCCCTAAACCCTAAAGGGCTTCGGGTTCAAAAGGCTTCGGGCTTAGGGTTTTAAAAACCTTTCATCAGCCCAACCTGCCTGAAAGCTTTCCAGTGTCACCCCACCAGGTTTGAAGGCGCTGAGGGTGAAGAACAAGTATCCTTGTGCTTTTGAGGTTGTTGGGGCTTAGGAGTTTAGGCTCCCGCGGCTCTTGCTGGATTTTGGGGGGCATCACAGCTGCGCCTGAAGCCTGAGGGGTTCCTGGCTGCGCGTTCTTGAAGTTTACGAACCTAAGGCGTGTTACAATGAAAAACTACCTAAACCCTAAACCCGAAACCCGAAACCCTTAAAAACTTTGAACCCTAACACAGGAAAGCAGCGGCAATTCCACGGCAGCTCCGCTGTGTCAACAGTAATGAGCTGCCGCGGGTTCCTAATGGAGGACGGTCCTGGGAGAGTCGGGTTTCGGGTTTCAGGTTTAGGGTTTGGGGCTACTGCGGCTTAAGGGTCTGGGGGCTCTGGTTTGGGATTCGGGTTTAGGGTTTAGGGTTTAGGGTCTAGGGTTTAGGGTTTTGGGTTTTGGGTTTAGGGTTTAGGGTTTAGGGTTTAGGGTTTAGGGTTTAGGGTTTAGGGTTTAGGGTTTAGGGTTTAGGGTTTAGGGTTTAGGGTTTAGGGTTTAGGGTTTAGGGTTTAGGGTTTAGGGTTTAGGGTTTAGGGTTTAGGGTTTAGGGTTTAGGGTTTAGGGTTTAGGGTTTAGGGTTTAGGGTTTAGGGTTTAGGGTTTAGGGTTTAGGGTTTAGGGTTTTGGGGGGGTTTGGGGGGTTTGGGGGGTTTGGGGTTGAGTCCTCCGTGGCTGATTCCACTCGAGCGCGTCCTCTGGAAGTCCACCTCCCCGAGTACGCTGCAGGCGCTGTCCATCAGGATGCAGCTGCCATTCAGGTGGTGCGTCGTGATCTGGCCAGGGCTCAGGGTTCAGAGTTCAGGGTTCAGGGTTCAGGGTTCAGGGCTCAGAGGTCAGGGTTCAGGGTTCAGGGTTCAGGGTTTAGGGTTTAGGGTTTAGGGTTTAGGGTTTAGGGTTTAGGGTTTAGGGTTTAGGGTTTAGGGTTTAGGATTTAGGGTTTAGAGTCCTAAACTCGAAACCTGCAAGGGGTTCCCAACCGGCAAACCCGTAACCCACCCCCACTCATGTAAGAACACAAACAATGCAAGAAGCAGCCTAAAACCCCAAACCCTAAACCTAACCTTGAATTAGGAAAATGATAATCACAAGAATCACAAGAATCATAAGAATAAGTACTATAAAATGAACCTAAAGCCCTAAATAAACCCCCAGCCCCAAGCAATTAAGAAACCTAACCTTGATATAGGAAAATGATACTCATAGAAAGAAGTATTCTAATGAACCTAAAGCCCTAAACCCCAGCCCCAAGCAATTTCAGAAGGATGATCATAAGAATAAGTATTCTAATGAACCTAGAAGCCCTAAACCCTAGCCCCAAGCAATTAAGAAGGATGATCAAAAAAGGATAAGTATTATAATGAACCTAAACGCCCTAAACCCCAGCCCCAAGCAATTTAAGAAGGATGATCAAAAAAAGGGGCCTTCCCAGACCTGAGCCGCGTGGGCACAGCCGTCCAGCTCAGCTCGAAGGTGAGCCGCCTTGAGGGTCTTTTTGTTGGGGTGGACTTTGGTTAGGTAGGGTATGATAGGGCATTTTAGAGTTCAGGGTTTAGGGTTTAGGGTTTAGGGTTTGGGGTTTAGGGTTTAGGGTTTAGGGTTTGGGGTTTAGGGTTTAGGGTTTGGGGTTTAGGGTTTAGGGTTTAGGGTTTAGGGTTTAGGGTTTTTAGAATTTAAGGTTTAGGGTTTAGGGTTTAGGGTTTGGGGGTCTTATGTTGCTTCGGGAAGTTTTTCGACAATTTTAGGGTATGCTAGGGTTTATACGCTTCATAGGGTATATAGGGTTTATCGGGTGTGTGAGGTTTATAGGGTTTATGTGCTTCTGTGTTTTGGGTGTTTGCAGGGGTTGTAGTCTTTTAGGGTTGGGGCTGTATGGTTGCTTTGGGGCTCTTATGGCTCTTAGGGTTTGGGTTGGTAGGGTCTTTAAAGTTAAGGGTGTAGGGTTTAGGGCCTAGGGTTTAGGGTTTACGGCTTCAGGGTTCGGGTTCATTGGACGGTGTTTAGGGCTGAGTTGGGTTAGATTTCTTCGGGTTGGTTAGGGGCTTGGGAGCGTTCAGGGCGTTGGGGTTTACAGCTTCGGGGGACGTGAGATGTAACGCGGATTGAGGATTCGAGATTCTAGTGGCGTGTCCAAAGCAGCACACCTCACGGTACTGGCCCGGCTGTTGGACTCTGTCTCATACATGATGATGACGAGCTGGATCACCTGGCACAGCTGAGCACTGGCCTACCAAATTCTGAAAGGAAAAGAGCCAACTCGATCTAGCAAAAGTGTGTCTGTGTGTCTGTGTGTCCGTGCGTCTGTGTGTCTGTGTGTCTGTATGTCCGTGCGTCTGTGTGTCTGTGTGTCTGTTTGTGTCTGTGTGTCTGTGTGTCTGCGTGTCTGTGCGTCTCTGCGTCTGTGTGTCTGTGTGTCTCTGTGTCTCCATGTCGGTGTGTCCGTGTGTCTGTGTAGCCTCAACACCCGAATCTCAAAACCCTAAACCCAAAATGTGCGTGCAGCCGTTTTCCGCCCAACCCTAAACCCTAAACCCTAAACCCTAAACCCTAAACCCTAAACCTTAAACCCTAAAACCTAAAACCTAAAACCTAACCCCGGAGCCCGGAACCACTAAGATGGCCCCTTCAAGCACACTGGCCAAGAGCATCCTGCCCCCACACGATGATCTTGACCCGGGCTTTGGGGTTCATGGTTTAGGGGTTTGGGATTAGCGTTTTAGGGTGCTCCTGAAGGTTCACAGGTAGTTCTGAAGGAATACGTGGTATAAGTACCTTAATTAAGGTTATAGTCTAGGATACCTTGCTTTTACTTGTAACCTACTTAGAAGCACCCATGAACTTTCAAGCAGGGTTTCGCACCTCGCCAAAAGGCACTCCCAACGAACTCCAGTGCGGATCTCCCTCATGGCTTGCCTTCAGCTGTCAGGTCGAGAGGTCAGGCTTGGGGGCTCAGGACATTAGAGCCCCAGACCCGAAACCTAAACCCTAAACCCTGAGGACTAAACCCTGAACCCTAAGACCCCAACCAAACTCGAGAAGGGTGCAGGGTTGGGGGTCTAGGACTTGAGGGTCGTTGGCTTCGGCTTCGACTTCAGACCTTAAATCCCAACACCCCGGAAAGCCTGAACTGCTTGACTGACCACTTAAAGCCACCCTAAACCCTAAACCCTAAACCCTAAACCCTAAACCCTAAACCCTAAACCCTAAACTCTCCATAACCCCTAAACCCTAAACAGTACGAGCCCCCCCATGCGCCCCAAAGCCCCAAAGCAGCCGTGCGCTGCCCAGTGGCCGTCAGGTCTCGCCCTCTGAAAAGCAGGCGCTGCTTCCCTGACTTGGCTCCCTAAACCCTAAACCCTAAACCCTAAACCCTAAACCCTAAACCCTAAACCCTAAACCCTAAACTAGTTGAGATGACCGGTTTGGGGTTTTGGGTTTAGTCCGGGGTGGGGAGTGTCAGAAAGCCTTTGTGCTTCGAGCTTTTTCTTTCTGGTTCTTGAAACATGTTCAAAAAGAATACTGTAAATTGGAAAGAGCGTTTTTCGGCCAGCTCACAGGCTGCAAGTAGTGTGGACCGCAGCGTTCCGGCTCCCAACGCACCCAACCAGCATTTATCATGCCTCTGAGGGTTTTGGGCTTAGGGTTTAGGGTTTCGGGTCTAGGGGTTAGGGTTTAGGGTTTGGGTTTTGAGTTTAGGGACAGGGAAGGGGGCAGGGAGGCCTCCCATTTGTAACACTACGACTTGACACTTTTGTACCTTGCCAAGCCTTGCTGGATTCAAAAGTCTTGCTTGCGAGACCAACAGAGAAGAGTTCTAAGCATGGCTGTTGCGCAGTTAGACAAATTCATCTACGCTGCCCGGTACATCGTCCGTTCGGTCTGCGCTTCTTTCACTCACTCTTTACTTTGCTTGCTTCGCTCTTGTTGGCCTGTATGTGGGTCTTATTTTGAGAAGCAACACTTAGGGCGTGGGTATGGAAGGACCAAGGCCAAGGTTCATGTTCGCCTTTGCAACAAGCGTTCGAACCCTAAGCCTAAACCCTGAAACCCTAAACCCCAAACCCTGAAGAGTCCGTATATATGTCTCGCTCTCTTTTGGGACGGGATTGGGTTGAAGGTTCAGGGTTTCGGCCTTAGGGTCTCCCTTCGAAGGATGCCCTTCTCAGCAGCCTGGTCCCAACAAATCCCAATTTACACAAAGACTGAGACTGCAACAACGAAAATCAAGAAATATTTGTTAAATTCTGCTAGGACTCTTCCACTCCATTATCGTTTAAGAAAAAGATTCCTTCGTCAAGGGGTAGTGGAGAGTCCCGGGAAAGCCCCAGCCACAATTTATGTGCATCAGCGCATCTACACCCTAAACCCGAAACCCGAAACCCGAAACCCGAAACCCTAAACCCTAAACCCTAAACCCTAAACCCTAAACCCTAAACCCTAAACCCTAAACCCTAAACCCTAAACCCTAAACCCTAAACCCTAAACCCTAAACCCTAAACCCTAAACCCTAAACCCTAGACCCTAACCCTAAACCCGAAACTCGAAACCCGAAACCCTAAACCCGAAACCCTAAACCCGAAACCCTAAACCCAGTCCTGCCTTCCGGCACGTGTAAGCCTCTTCTGATCTCTGCCTTCACCTCGCTGAGCCGCATTCTACGCGACAGGGACCTCGGCAGCTGCTCTCCACCCCTGCCACCGGTCAGGGAGCGTTTAAAAGACTTGGGCAAGGGCTATTCTTGAATCTGTATTTAGGGTTGGTTTAGGGTTTAGGCTTTAGGCTTTAGGCTTTAGGCTTTAGGCTTTAGGCTTTAGGCTTTAGGCTTTAGGCTTTAGGCTTTAGGCTTTAAGCTTTAGGCTTTAGGCTTTAGGCTTTAGGCTTTAGGCTTTAGGCTTTAGGCTTTAGGCTTTAGGCTTTAGGCTTTAGGCTTTAGGCTTTAGGCTTTAGGCTTTAGAGGACCCAAGACGTGTGGGGTTTAGGCGACATGAGCCATGCTCGGACTCATTGGAATTCTAAGCCTGCCACATGCAGGGCTTCCTTCGGCAACAGTGGCAAGCCAGCGCTCAACCCTAACCCCTAGATGGAGCTCTTAAACCCGGCCCGAACCCCAAACGGGAGCTCTGGAGCCCTAAGGCCTAGCAAATTTCGAGGCCGGAGCAGTGTGAGCCGGCGTCCATCGAGCACAGAGACCTTCCGCGAGAGGTCTAACCCTAAACCCTAAACCCTAAACCCTAAACAGCTGGTGAACCCATGGGCTTTGGGGATCATCTCCACGCTTGAACTGGACCCGGAAAGTCGGGCGACACGCAGTATGTGATCTCCTCCCTACAACTGGTTCGGCTTAGGATTAAGCGCAACAGCGGGTAGCTTTTAAAGCCCTAAAACCCTCATGGTTAAGGATGCATGACAGTAGTAGCTTATTGAGTGTTGAGGGTTTCCTCACATCAAGCCTTGCAAATACGGCTGTGCAAAAACGCAGGCCCGTGACGGCCCCCCTTCTGAAACCCTACTTAAAAGTTCATGGGTAGTTATAAGTTGTAAGCAGGGTTATGAGTGCCCTAGTCAACTTTTAACCATACTTTCAAGTACCCATGAACCTTCAAGTCGACCCTAAACACCCTAAACCCCAAAACCTAAGCCCTAAAACCCTAAACCCTGAACCCCAAACCCTAAATCCTAAACCCTAAAACCCTTAAACCTTAAACCCTAAACCCCAAACCCTGAACCCTGAACCCTAAAAACCCTAAACCTTAAACCCTAAACCCCAAAACCTCCTCGAGCCCTGCTTGCCTCCACTCTGCCCTCCTGGGGCAAGTCCAGTCCCAGCTCGGCCTGCCTCTTGACCTCAGTGTTTCGGGTTTAGGGTTTAGGGTTTAGGGTTTAGGGATTAGGGTTTAGGGTTTAGGGTGCAGGGATTTAGGGTTTTAGGGCTTTAGGGCTTTAGGGTTTTAGGGTTTTAGGGTTTTCGGGCTTTAGGGCTTTAGGGCTTTAGGGTTTTCGGGCTTTAGGGCTTTAGGGCTCTAGGGTTTAGGGTTGAGGGCTCTAGGGTTTAGGGCTTTAGGGTTTTGAAGATTTAAAATGAAATTGAAACTGAAATTGAAATTGAAATGGAATTTGTAATTGGTAATTGCAATTGCAATTGCAATTATTAAAACTGAAATTGCAATTGAAATTGTAATTGTAATTTGTATTTGCACTTGCAATTGTAATTGTAAGTGTAAACTGTAATTGCATTTGCAATTGCCATCGTACTTGTAATTGAAGTTCATCCATCCTTCATGTTATCGGTTAGTTTTTTGCCCTCATTCCAATTTTGTCTGACACTTCATCTTGAAATAGCCGAAAGAGATTTCAACGAAATTTCTCGTGATAGGTTTTGACTGCCTTTCTTGTATCTAGTGCCCTGACATCGTGAAGTTGTGAAGCTTAAAGCTGCAATATTTTAAACCTTAAACCCTTAAACCTCATAAACCTGGCGTCATTGAGCTCCTATGCATCCCAACCCCTCGTTGGCCATTAAGCCCGAATAATCTTCACAGGGGGTCCCGACCCTTCCTTTTTTTGTTTTTCGCGACAAACAGTGAAAGGGGGCGCCCTCTAAAAGGGGACCGCCCCATGAACAGTTATCGCGGCGAAATACGTTCAGGGGGTCCCCTGACAAAAAGTGTTCACAGGGGGTCTCCCAACACGGGACCCCCTGTGAGCACTTTTCGGGTCGAAAAGTGTTTACAGGCGGTCCCCTATCGGGGGACCCGTCCATGTTGACGTTCTGGCAGCAGGCAACACACGCGTCATAAGCAAAAATCCGTGCGCCCGCAACTGGGAGCTTTGGCCTGCCCCGGACATTCAGAAGCTCGTGGCATCGAATGACATTGGGATGCCTCCGGACGGTCGGCACACACTCTCCCCACGGCGCAGCTTCGTCACGGCACACTCCCAAGCTGAAATTGCAAACCACAATGGCATGAGCTGAGACGCCTGATTCGCAGCATGAGGCCGGCTTCTTCATCGCAGTGAAGCCTCCGCAACTTTCACCGCGAATGCCGTGCCCGTCTCGCTGCGCCTGACAGTCAGCAAGAACATCCAACTCTGATAATGCCACAAAGGTAAGGTTTGGTTATCGACGGTGCACTTTTCCGAACTTGCTTTAAAACGTGTACGGTTGAGGCCTTTGGGTTCAGGGTTAGCACGGTGTTCTCAAACGCGAGCTTGCCTGGCTTGTTTCCAAAACCTATGACATTTAATTTTGCAATCCGCAAGGCGAGACATCTAAAAGCTACGACAGTTTGGCACTTCATGAGCCCAAATGTTCAAAGCGACGATGGGTTCGCTTTTCGACGACAGTTTCCGATTTCGCAAAGAGACAAAGAGACGACAGTTTCCAGCACGGCGAACGCGGCCACATCCGCGCGGAGCAGTGTCCTACAACCAACAAGACCATCTCGATTGCTACGCTTGCAACAGGAGTAGCAGCTCCCTATCAAACAGGAAGTGCCAGAGCATTGTCCGCAGCGGGCGTGCCGCGCACGCGCGCTGCATGCGCCGGCCAGCGTAGACCCTATTACCCTTGACGTAAGGCACCCTTAGTGTTGACCGCACTACCCAAGCACTACGCCTCAACACCAGGTCCTTGCAAGCAGCTGTGAGGCAGGCCGGCGCAGCGTAGCTGCCAGAGCGGATCTTCTTGCACAAGGCAACGTTGTCGGAATCCTACGGTCACAATCCCGGGTCCAGTTCTGGGGTTTAGGGTTTGAGGTTCTGCTCGGACGTCATCGACACAGGCTTCCTGAATACAACTAGAGCCTTTTACAAAACAGCAACGTGATGCTAGATTTAAAGCCATCCCCTTGGCAGTCACAGGATATTTCGAGCACTGTAGTTGCAATTACACACTCTCACGGCTGTGGCAAGAGGCTGTGTAGGGCTTCAAGAAAGAAGAGCGCAGCCTAGCGCCCAGTAAAGCATTGCGTAGAACCACATATGGGAATGTTGTGCGATGCTTGTAGCCTCCTTCTCCTTGCACGAGGGGTCAAAGAACAGCAAGCGCAGGTCACGGCGCAAGCAATCCGAGGCGTCGCACTGGCACCCACTGCCGTTGGACGATATGGTCCAAGAGGGTGCCGCCCTCCGCCAGCTCCATGATAAGGTAGCACCTACCAGGTGACAGTCATATGCCATAGCAGGGGTGAGTTTTTTAGATTCTTCAGTCTCAAGAGCATGTCCCTCTGGAGAACACACCAACAGCAATTTTTGCATCAGAAACCTTCAACGAAGCACTGAAAATTCATGAGGTATTTGCCGCAAATCCAGGCTGAAACAGGCGATGCAACGCAAGCTTAAAGAAGCAGGGTGTTGAACGCACCCCCTTCCCCCATTTGCAAACGCTGCTCGTACGATGGCTTTGGAAGGATTCATAGTCCTCTCGACGGCGCGATGTTCTTGAAAGCGAGCTTGCCCGGGCGGCGGGGCTGGGGCAGCAGCAGTGTGTTCTTGTGACGAACAGGACTGTGCAGCCACAATACCTTGCAACAGCACGGTGTTCTCAAAAGCGAGCTTGGCTGGCTTGAAAAAGCGGGCTCAAAAAAGCAGGGGGGTTGGGGGTGGGAGGACGGGGGGGGCACTCCCATGGCATGATGTTCGTGAATGCGAGCCCAGCATCTCAAGTTGGGGTTGCAGTTTGGCATCCGTTTCCGCGGAGAAAAGGCGCCGTTCTTTCCCTTCCTTTCCTTTCCTTTCCTTGCCCTTCCTTCCCTTTCCTTTCCTTGCCTTTCCTTACTTCCTGCCTTCCTTTAAACAGCATACCGTAATGTGGTGCACCAGCATCCTGCGCCCTACAAAAACACACGCAAGCACCTTAACCAAAAACACGCGCAAGCGCAACTGGGAGCCTGCCCTTCTCACACAGGAGCTCGTGGCATCGAGTGACGTTCGGATGCCTCACGGTCGGCACACACTCTCCCCACAGCGCAGCTTAGTCACGCACTCCCAAAGGCTGAAATTGCAAACCACAATGGCATGAGCGGAGACGCCTGACTCGGAGCATGAGGCCGGCTTCCTCATGGAGATGCCCCTCCTGGTCGATGGAAGTATGCATGGTTTTTTGCACGCGGTGCCTCTCGAGGCACCAGTGAAATTAAGATGGGGCGGTTGACTGGGAACGAAACGGGCATGCGCTGAAGCCTCCGCCACCTTCACGGCGAAGGAGGTGCCAGTATCGCAGTGCCTGACAGTCCGCACCCCCCCCCCCGCCCTCGGAACTCCCAAAAGTCTAAGGTTGAGGGTTGAGGCTTTTGGGTTCAGGGTTCAAGGTTGGTTGGGGGGGTTGGTAAGGGGGGTTCCTCGATTTACGTAGGACCTTTGAGATGACTCGATTTACATACACCTTGCGCAAGAAAAACTGATTAAAACACTTCTAATCAAACACACGGTAAATGGCGGCGATTTCTAGATTCGATATATGCAGAGTATGCAAAGAAGTGCAGGGTGGGGGGGGGGTCGCCCCATGGCGGCGAAGAAGCATCGCGCATCCCAGAAGCCAAGACAGCCACGCGTGCCGGGAAGTGAAGCAAAAAATGGCCACGCTGTTCTTCCGATTTGACACCCCTTCCAGTGTCTTGCGCAGTCCTCACACAAAGAAACATGCCGTCAATTACACAGCACCACCGCTACCACCACCACCATCACGCCACCACATACCACGACCACGACTCCACGAACACGGCTACGACCACTACCTACACACCGCATTGCGCCTCGACCTTACATCTTAAGAACAAATTCCAACTACTTGGGCAACACTGGACCTGGCGCAATTGCAACGCCTGCACTGAAATCCTAAACTCCAAGCCGTGCCTCGCGCGAACGACTTTGGCAAAGCCGCCCTGGCCTGGACTCGTGGCTTCGGCACCAAAGCATACCCCGTAATTCACTAACAGATTGGTATACTAGAACTCTACTCCAGATACTACAGCTACTTGATGCACTCTTCTGTCATGTGGGGGTTTACGATACTCAAGGATCCCTATATTCCAGACCCCCCAAATAGTAAGATCCTAGGCATGCGCCTATGTAATGTCATGAGCACGTTTAGCAATTCATGGCAGCAAATAACATTCGGGTGCCTCCGGACGGGGTCGGCACTCTCTCTCCCGCAGCTGAGCTTAGTCATGGCACACTCCCAAAGGCTGAAATTGCAAACCACATATTTCTAATGAACATTAAAAAGACAGTTTTTTCATTTTTCCAAAAGGGAAGCATTTTACCAGCTCCATTAGTCTTCACCGTTCGGGGTCACCAAGTACAGAAACCCTAAACCCTAAACCCTCAACCCTAAACCCTAAACCCTAAACCCTAAACCCTAAACCCTAAACACCCCAGGATCCCAGCAAAGCCTTGGTAAACCTGTCCAGGCATCAGGCATCTCAGCCCTGAGGCCTTGAGAGTCGCCCCCCCCCCCCCCCCCCCCCCCGAACAAAGTACTCCCCTCTTTCGAGGGTTTAGGGTTTAGGGTTTAGGGTTTAGGGTTTAGGGTTTAGGGTTTAGGGTTTAGGGTTTAGGGTTTAGGGTTTAGGGTTTAGGGTTTAGGGTTTGGGGTTTAGGGTTTAGGGTTTAGGGTTTAGGGTTTAGTTAGGGCTTAGGGCTTAGGGTTAAAAACTATCCCCTAATATGAAATATTTGTACTAGAACACCACAAAATCGGAGTATTTAATGTCAGGGGGTGGAGGGGGTTAGAATTAAGGGGAAGGTACTAGAAAAGGTTCACGGTGCAAGATGGGACCATATGAAAGGGGCTCTAGGGGCTTTAGCTTTAGGGGCTTTAGGGGCTTTAGGGGCTTTAGGGGCTCTAGGGGTTTTAGGGGCTTTAGGGGCTTTACGGGCTTTAGGGTCTTTCGGAGCTTGTGCGGCGTTAAAAAGAACTTTCTTTAGTTAAAGGCTTCGGAGTTCTAGTCAGGGTTTGGAGGTATCAGGGTCTCGGGTCTCTAACGGGAGGCTTTGTACAAGGACTCTTGTTAACAAAGGGCCTTAAAACTACAACCATGCACACACTCGTCCCCAGCACCTGAAGCCCGAACAAAACACCCACAGGCAACGACATTTGCAAGACTCTGCATCCATTCACCCTAAGCCCTAAAGCCTAAACCCTAAACCCTTGATGCCTCTCACCGAGCGCTCAGCCTCTTCTTCTCTCGCGCTGAGTAGATCGAGATCACGAAAGACCGCGCACTCGCGGTTACCTTGACACGGGTCCGTACACTTCCACAGCTGCCCGTGTGTCCGAGCATGCATTCCCACTTGATATGAGGCTGGCGACAATGCTTCATGAGCCTCCTGATTTTCTGTATCTCCGCGGTGGACAAGAAATGTCCACATTCAGGGCACATGCCTGCGCAGGGTCGTCAAACATTCCTCCCCCTAAAATTAACCCCGCCCTACCCCCTAATATGAAATACTCCCATGTACTATAATAGCACTGTAAGGGGGTTTAATATTAGGGGGTGGGGTGGGGGGGGAGGGGGTGTCATATCAGGGGGAGGGGATTACTTGCGCTAACACTGCCCCATGACCAGCCTGACAAGGTCTTGTCTTTGGGCAAGAGATTGTCCAGGCAAGTCAAGCAGACAGTGGGCGGGTGCTCGCCTCAGCGCAGGCGCAGGCATGATCATCTGCAGGGAGGACATGCTGGCATCTGGCATGGGCATCAATGAATCCAACTTCTGCTGTGTGCTGCCAGGGTGGCATCCGACTATCCGCGCGGGAAAGTCCGAGGAGGATTTCTTGCCGTGACATCTGCTGCACTCCATTGCGGATCCGTGCGACTACTGCAAGATGCCGCGCAGGATTCCTGCCCCACAACTCCTTGAGATGAAATGCCAGACGTGCCCATCCTCAAACATGCTAGGATGCTATTAGGGAACTCATACCATGATAAGGAGAAACTATGAGAACTCAACTTAAGTTTCTTAACAGCAACCAAGACATGGCTGCAGCTGGGACAAACCCCCCAAACCCCAAACCCCAAACCCAAATCCGAAACCCGAAACCTGAAATCCTAAACCCTAATCCCTCAACCCACTGCTTTTCAGAATGGCAACTTGGCAACCGGGCACACATTAAGCACACGCAGCACGCTTTCTGGAAAGTCGCCCCTTCTCTGGCCGTCGGTCCGAGCGCTATAAGTTGCCACTTGAGGTTCATGGGTAGTTGTAAGTACGGCTTAGGGTTTAGGGTTTAGGGCTTTGGGTTGTTTCGGGTTTAGGGTTAGGGTTCAGGGCTTAGGGTTTAGAGATATTTGTAGTATATGTGCTACTTAAGGTTGTAATATAGGCTACCTTACTTCTCACCCTACGTATAACTACCCCGAATTGAACCTCCGAACACTATCATAGAGAATCCTTGTGTCATGCGGCTTCGACCACTGCATCTTTTGCAAGTATCACTTGGAGACAGGGTCAAGCCGCAATGACAACCCCCTGAGCTGGACACCTCTGCCGCTCTTTCCTCGGTTGGGCCCTGGCAAGTCTCGGAAAAGCTATTGGTACATGAACTAGTTTGGGGTCTAGGGTTTGGGGTGTAGGGTTTGGGGTTTAGGGTTTAGCTGTTAAGGACATATACTCACACATCCCAAGTTTGGCTGCCCAGTTACGCTGGCTCTTCGGGCTGGGCTTGGTACTAGTATATGGGTACCTCTCAAAATTAGGGTCCCCTTTTGGGCTCCTTATGCTAAGGGCGCCCTACTGTTTAGGGCCCAAAAGATGGACCCTCGTTTAGGGAACTACGCATATCTCGGGCCTGGAGACATTCTCCACGGAGAGGTCCTGCTACAGCAGGGGGTCGGACTCTGGTGAGACCTTGCGCGCATGCTCGAGGGCTGCGCCGACATGCTTCAGCTTCATGCCATCGAAGAAGCCGGACACGGACTGAACGTCAAGTTCAGGTATCTTCCTCATGGCGGACTCGAGAAAGTAGCTCACGTCGTCTTCGGGGGGCCAGGCTCGGCCATGTAGGAGAAAGCGCATCACCACCTAGATCCCAAAGTGAGACCCAGGGATACACAAGAGTACCCTTTTTGTTTCTTTGGGGAAGGGGGGGACGCCGAACCCCTGAAGAAAGGATATGAGGGTCCAATATCAGGTCCTGGCCACACGCCGCAGCGTGTCCAGCACCACGACAGCGGCGTCTCCGCCCCAGCGGTTCATATGCGCAAGTGAGGCCGGCAGCTCAGCACCTGGGTTCCGCATCAGCCGAAGACAACACAGGGTTTAGGTTTGGGGTTTGGGGTTTAGGGCCTAGGGTTTAGGGTTTGGGGTTTAGGGTTTACGGGTTCAGGGTTTAGGGTTTACGGGTTCAGGGTTTAGGGTTTACGGGTTCAGGGTTTAGGGTTTAGGGTTTAGGGTTGAGGGTTGAGGGGATCACTTGCCCTAAAGGAGGGGCAACGAGGGTACTGGGGCGTCCGAGGCACAGTAAGCCTTGGAAAGCAGGTGCTGCTGCAATGCCTCATCGGAGGCATGGAGTTCCGCGACCTCGAACAAGTGGACAAGATGCTTCACCTGGATTGCGGGTGTAGGGTGTAGGGTTTAGGGTGTAGGGTTTAGGGTTTAGGGTTTAGGGTTTAGGGTTTAGGGTGTAGGGTTTAGGGTTTAGGGTTTAGGGTTTAGGGTTTAGGGTTTAGGGTGTAGGGCCTAGGGTTTAGGGTTTAGGGTTTAGGGTTTAGGGTTTAGGGTTTAGGGTTTAGGGTTTAGGGTTTAGGGCCTAGGGTTTAGGGTTTAGGGTTACCACAACAAGGGAGCCCTGCAACTCGCCGTGGATCTCCAGTCCGATAGCCCTCCGACACCTAAACCAGTTCCTGCCCTTAAACCCCATAGACTCTAAAGCCCCAAAACCCTAAACCCTTAACCCGAATCCCTAAACCCTAAACCCTAAACCCTAAACCCTAAACCCTACACTCTACAGCCGTATAGCCCCGAAAAGGCACCTGCAGTCCCTTGCACTGCTCTTGGCTGGTCAAGTGCTGGAGATGGGACTCGTGGAACCTCACTGTTGGCTGTTCTCCCGGTGAACAAAAAAAGGCTGAAAACCCCCCCGGGAGTTCCCAAAGGGCTACCCATGAACCTTCAAGCACTGCGCAGCCCATGGAACCCTAAACCCTAAACCCTAAACCCTAAACCCTAAACCCTAAAACCCTAAACCCTAAACCCAAACCCTAACCCCTATACCCCTACTCCGCAGCCCAAAGGAGCCAGCGGAGGCAGAAGTCGGAGACCGGCAGCTCCGGCTGCGGCTTCAGCCGGCGGACGGCCGCCAGCGCCGCCTGTAAGGAACCTTTTGCTCAAGGAACGGGTAGGGGTTTAGGGCTTAGGGCTTAGGGTTTAGGGTTTAGGGCTTAGGGTTTAGGGTTTAGGGTTTAGGGTTTAGGGTTTAGGGTTTAGGGTTTAGGGTTTCGGGTTTAGGGTTTCGGGTTTCGGGTTTCGGGTTTCGGGTTTCGGGTTTAGGGCTGGGGGAGTTGGAGCTCCTAAACCCCAACCCCTCAAAGCCTTAAATCCTCACCCCCGGAAACCCAAAAGGCAAAAGAGGCCAGGGAGCAGAGGAGGCCCTGCGCTGGGCCTGAGTCGAGCAAGAACTGCCGGGGCCCATCAGGGCTCGGCTCCTGCGCCACGAAGGAGCAGGCCTCCTGCAAGGGTTTGAAGGGGGTTCACAAGGGTGTCTTTGAAGGGGGGGGGAGGGGAGTGGTGGGGCGGGGGGGGGGGTGAGGGGCTTTCTAAGATTTTTCGGGGGTTTTGGTTTGGGGGCTTGGAATTTGGGCTGTGGTCCTCCAGGAAGGTGTAGCGATGAAGGAAAGCTTCGCCAGAGAAGGGGAACTGGTCCATGGAGGTGTCCTGGGGGATGATTTGGGGGGAGGGAGGGGGGGGGGGCTATGAACATCACGGTGGGGGGGGAGGGTTGTCATAAACATCACATGCGGGCTTTGGGTCCCTAAACCCTAAACCCTAAACCCTAAACCCTGTAAACTTTATTCCAAATCAGCGCCGCAGTATCCAGATGGACGGCCTTCTGCAAGACCTTCTCCGCGAGCTGCTGCTCCAAGAGCTCCCAGTCGAAGATGCAGGTGGAACCGGCTACCAGCCTCGGTTTGGGGTTTGGGGTTTAGGGGTTAGGGTTTACAGTTTGGGGTTTGGGGTTTAGGGTCCAGGGCCTAGGGTTTAGTTCTTGGCGGCCCTTCTGGGAGGTTTTGGACATAGGCTGTTGGGCCGAAGGGTCTACAGTAGGCGCCTAAGGGTTTCGGGCTGAAGCAACACGGACATATGTCTATGAAAAAACACACCCTAAACCCCTTAAGTCTTGCAAAAAAAAGAAGCGCGAGCCTTCATCCTACACCCTAAACCCTCAACCACACAAAAACTCTGGCCCTAAACCCTAAACCCCAAACCCTAAACCCCAAACCCTAAACCCCAAACCCTAAACCCTAAACCCCAAACGATACCAAGGGCATTCCTGGCAGCAGATCCGGCCGCTCGATGTCGGCGGAGGAGAGGCCGGACGTCTCCCAGGCGGCCAGCGCTCCGGCGCTGCCGGCAACTTGGAACCAGCCCTCCTCCAGTTCAGGGAGTTTAGGGTTTAGGGTTTGGGGTTTAGGGTTTGGGGTTTAGGGTTTGGGGTTTAGGGCTTAGGGTTTGGGGTTTGGGGTTTAGGGCTAAGGTCAAGGGTTTATAGGGCTTACAAGGCTTGGGGAGCCAGCCCTCCTCCGGAAGCGAGCTGCGATGGTCGAGGTGGACGAGATGCATGGGCTGGAGGTCCTTCATCTTCAGGGCTTTGGGGCCTGGTATCCTTAGGGTTTAGGGTTGTTTAGGGTTTAGGGTTTAGGGTTTAGGGTTTAGGGTTTAGGGCTTGGGGTTTAGGGTTTAGGGCTTAGGGTTTAGGGTTTAGGGTTTAGGGTTTAGGGTTTAGGGTTTAGGGTTTAGGGTTAGGGTTAGGGCTTAGGGCTTTAGGGTTTAGGGCTTAGGGCTTAGGGCTTAGGGCTTAGGGCTTAGGGCTTAGGGCTTAGGGCTTAGGGCTTAGGGCTTAGGGCTTAGGGCTTAGGGTTTAGGGCTTAGGGTTTAGGGCTTAGGGTTTAGGGTTTAGGGTTTAGGGTTTAGGGTTTAGGCGAGTTTCGGGCCAAAGTTTTGGGCTTCAGGCTTCGCAGCTCGCTCCTGCATCTTCACAGAGGGCAGAGAGACGCGGCCCTGGTGAAACCAATACTCCGTGACGCTCCGCACCCGCTGCGCGCTGGGACCCTCCCTCCTGCTGGCAATCTCCAGGCAGGCCTGCGCAAACAGACCCTGCCTCGAAATAAAAGGAAAACCGCAAACCCTACAGCAAACCCCAAAAACCCGAAACCCTAAACCCAACAATTCATTGATGAAGGCACTTGTGCCCTATGCGCCTGGGTCTACAGGCTCCTCGCTCTAGGTGACCTTTAGCCCGACCCTCTAGAACTTTCCCAAAACCCTAAATCCTAAACCGGAAACCCTAACCCTAAACCCGAAACCGTAAACCCTAAACCCTAAACCCTCCTAAACCCTAAACCCCTCGCCTCGACGAAGGCGTTCTGCCGGCCGGCCAGGTCCTCGACCAAGGCAAGGACGTAGGAGCCCTCCTCTTGCTGGCTGAGTTCCGCGAAAAGAGGGTTCAGCTTTGGGCATTTTAAAGCATTCTCGTTTGTTACAAACCCTAAACCCTAAACCCTAAACAGTAACCCCAAACCCTAAACCCTGAACCCTAAACCCAAAAGGTTAGGCTACTCAGAACCCATAAGGTCCTCCGTCGTCTCGTCCACGCAACTCAGGCTGAGAGAACTTGAGTGCGACATTGGGCCCACGGGCGGCAGCTTTCTGCACCCCTGACGCTCCATGCCTGGGTTGGCCTTTAAACCCTTTGAAAAAGGGTTTATATAGGGTCCCTTACAAACCCAAATAAGGAAAATTAAAAAAACATCCCAACGGCCAACCTAGATGCTTCCTGCGGCCCGGCACTCTGCCCAGGCTGCGCAGAACCTGTCGAAGAGCTGCCGACCCCGGCCTGCGGCGGTGACTTGCGACGCTTGTGGTGGCATCTGGCCGAACTCGTTGCTCTGATTCTCCAGCTTCTGCAGGGCCTGATAGACCGTCATGCGAGACTCGTCCCTGGCCACCTTGAAGGCGAAGTGGTGCTGGACGAAACGGACCCAATCCAGCACCACCGCCAAGTGGCGTGTGAGCTCAAGGTCCTGGCGAGCTTGCAACCAAGCGCTCAGCAAAGGGTACCGCTCGCGTAAGGCCAGCTTCGACTGGAACTCCCTCTCCATCTTCGGCAGCGAGGGCTTGTCCACAAGGCGCAGCATGCGATGGCAGAAAAGCGGGGCCTCATCACACACGGTGCCAATGACTGCTTCAAGTGCAGCCTCGACTGGCTTCGACTTGCCAATACCTGTCGGATTTGCGGTGCTTGTTGGTGCTGACCTCTGCTTCAGCTGGAACCGGTAGATCCTTGGCTCCTCTCCAGAGTAGATCTGCCAAGGCTGGCTGGCTCTGGTAAAATCTCGGTCATCTCCCCACACAGGCCTGTACTCTGAGAAGCTGGTGCGATCAAACATCTCATGGCTGACCAAGCGGTAGCCCTGATTGCTGGCGCGCTGCTGGACCTGCCATCGGGCAAATTGGCTCTTCAATAGTGCCAGGCAGAAGCATCCGTTGGCTGCCAAAGCAGACCTCACACTTCCAAACAGTCCATCGAGAAGGGCACCGTGATCTGAGCATGTGATCTTGGACGCACTATCATTGAAGGTTCCGGCATGCGGGAAGTTGAAGACGACGACGTCGAACTGCTCCACGCCCACAAAACGTTGCAGCATCGTGCCGTCGACACCAGCCATCAGCCGAACTCCCAGAGCCTCCAACTCCTCGGTGCCGCGCTACGGAGGCCCTAGCCTGAGGTTTAGGGTGTAGGGTTTAAGGTTAGGGTTTGGGTTTAGGGTTTAGGGCTTAGGGCTTTGGGTTTTTAGGGTTTAGGGTAGAACGAATGTAAGAAGTGGGCCAAGGGGCTGCAATCTCTGTGACGATCCTGTCGTCCAACCTGCTGTAGCCTGAGGCATCGACGCTTAAGACACCAATACTCCAAACCCCCACACTGCGAAGAAAGCTCAGTGCGAGCGGCGATGCGCCACGTACAGCCCCAAAAACCCTAAACCCTAAACCCTAAACCCTAAACCCTAAACCCTAAAGGAGGGAGCCGTATGCATGCGTGTCTCTGCGTGCTCCATGCCAGACTCTCTGTGCGGGGCTCTCAAAGCTTTCCAAAACCTCTATGACTCTATGAATGCATACACATGCTTGCATGCGTACTCTGCACTTCGGCACCAGCCTAAGATGAATGAAAGAGAGAAAGAGAGCAAGAGAGCAAGAGAGAGAGAGAGAGAGACGGAGGGAGAGAGAGAGAGAGACAGAGATAAAGAGGAACAAAAGAAAAAAAAACGAAAGAGAGGGAGAGAGAGAGAGAACGTGGCATCCCGGACCTTCTTTGCCCTAATTCCTCAAAACCTCAGAGTCTCTAAAATGGAAAACCCAAACGCCCCTGGAGAAGCCTGAACAACGAATTTGGCTCCTTAACAGGGATTCGGGATTACTATAATCCCTACTAGTACTGTTAGTACAAAGGGGAACATCCCTTACAACGAAAACCAGATGCCCCAAACCCCCCAAGCCCTGGCCTACAAAATTGGACCTTGAACCCTGCAACCTAAGCCGTTTGCCCAGAACGCTGTCGAACCCAAACCTTAAAACCCGCAAGCCCAAACCCGCAAAACCCTCAAACCCTCAGACCCGAAAACCCTAAAAACCTTCAGACCCTACAACCCGAAAACCCTAACCCCCTAAACCCTAAAACCCCAAACTCTAAATCCTAAGGCCCTAAACCCCAAAACCCTAAAACCCGAAAACCCCTAAACCCCAACCCTGAACCCTAAACGCCCTAAACCCTGAACCCTAAACCCATTGGCAGCTCCGCAACGCGCTTGGACCACGTCCATAGCCTCGAGGGTCGTGGCGGTGAGTCCTTCAGGAGCAGGGGTTTCGGGTTTAGGGTTGAGGGTTGAGGGTTTAGGGTTTCGGGTTTATGGTTTAGGGTTTAGGCTTCGAAGCTCTTTCTTATCACGCTCAAACGATCGGTAATGTCCTGATCCCAGATGACGAATTCTTGAGAGATTGGGCGTCCGGAGTTTAAGCTGTCGTTCGTTCTTCTCTTCTTTTTTTTTGGGGGGGGGGGGGGGGGGGGGGGGGGCTCAGTTTGGGGCTTTTGGGCTGGAAGTTAGGGCTTGGGCTTACGGGGCTCCGGGTTTTGAGTTTAGGCTGTCAAGGGTTTAGGGGTTGGGCGCTAAACCCGAAACCCTGAGCCCCAAACCCCCTCTGGATTTCTTGAAGAGGAAGTTGATTCAGGCCCTGGTGGCCTTTCTTCCGGCGCGAGCCCTTACCCCTGAAGCCCAAACATCTAGACCAGAGCGTGAAACCCTGCAACTGAACCCTAGACCCCTTTAGCTAGCAGCAGAACCAGAAACCCCCCAGAAGCCCCACAGCCCCAAAACTCCTAAGCCCCTTCAACCGCCTAAATCTCTAAGTCCCGGAAAGCCTTAAAACCTCGCCCACAAACTTAAGAACAGTTGCGTGTGGTTATATGCCTCAAATAAACCCTTCGAGGCTTCTAAAACGCCTCTGATACGACTCTTATAAAGGAAGCCAGCCACCTGAAATAGTCTCAGACAAAAGCCCTGGACCCTAAACCCTAAACCTCTAAAACCCTAAACCGCATAACCGTAAAACCCTAAACCCTAAACCCTAAACCCTAAACCTTCAACCCTGAACCCTAAACCCTAAACGCAAAACCAACTTCTCGGTCCTTCTGCCCCCCGCGCCCGAGCCAGGCTCAGCGCGAAGCTGAAATTCCCTGCGCCCAGTTCCAGGCACCTCAGGGTGAGGGTTTAGGGTTTAGGGTTTAGGGTTTAGGGTTTAGGGTTTAGGGTTTAGGGTTTAGGGTTTAGGGTTTAGGGTTTAGGGTTTAGGGTTTAGGGTTTAGGGTTTAGGGTTTAGGGTTTAGGGTTTAAGGTTTGGGGTTTAGGGTATAGGGTTTAGGGTTTAGCGTTTGGGATTTAGGTTTCGGGTTTGGTGTGAGTTGATGGTTCGAGGAAGCTCGACCTTGGGCCTAGTTTGGGGGGGCGGGGGTGGGCTTAGGGTGTTTCAGGGGCTTAGATCGAGGGTTCACGGGTTTAGCGGATTTAGCGCCCACCACATGTTGTTGGACCAGATGAAGGCATACCAGAAACCTCCCGAATTGGTTGAATTTGCCCGGGGCTTTCGCCAAAATGGCAACAGAGACATACATACAGTCAGGCACAATTTCAAAATGCAGATGGAGCTTAACCCTTGGACGTTGCTGTGCTCCAATAACCCAGCAATCTCGAAGTTCACATTCAGTCCTCAGCCCCTTCAAACCAAGCCCTCAGCAATCCCAAACCTTCAAAGTTTTTTGGGTTTAGGGGTTTCGAGTTCAAGGCTTCGGAGGTTTAGGGCTGTCGAGGGGTTTAGGGGTCTTGGAAGTCTTGGGCCACATTCTTGTTGGCCCAGAACTTGGGCTGGGGTGTGGGTGCAGACTGCCAGCTCTGAAGTTTGGCTAAAGCCCTTGCAAAGCCTAAACCCTAAACTCTAAACCCTAAACCCTAAACCCTAAACCCTTAACCCTAAACCCTAAACCCTGTTACTAATCCGCAACCCTAAACAGCCACCACAAAGCCTCAACCCTAAACCCTCAAACCCACAGCACCTGCAGCCACGTGGAGCCAGTCGGTGTGCCTGGGTCGTTTCCGGCATGGTGCCTGCCATTTAGGGCTGAGGGTTTAGCGTTTAGGGTTAGGGTTTAGGGTTTAGGGTTAAGGATTAAGGGTTTAGGGTTTAGGGTTAAGGGTTAAGGGTTAAGGGTTTAGGGTTTAGGGTTTAGGGTTTAGGGTTTAGGGTTTAGGGTTTAGGGTTTAGGGTTTAGGGTTTAGGGTTTAGGGTTTAGGGTTTAGGGTTTAGGGTTAGGTTTAGGGTTTAGGGTTTAGGGTTTAGGGTTTAGGGTTTAGGGTTTAGGGTTTAGGGTTTAGGGTTTAGGGTTTAGGGTTTAGGGTTTAGGGTTTAGGGTTTAGGGTTTAGGGTTTAGGGTTACCGTCTCAAGTCCGCGTTCTAAAAGCACAGGAGATGTCACAAAGAGAAACCGACTCGCGCTGAAGGGGGATGGGCGTGTGAACGTGGATGCCGCATGGGTGTAAACGAGGGACTGTGCAGGGATTGCTTTGTAATCCACACGTCCACCCCACCCAACCCCCAACCCCAGTAGAAAGAGTGCAACAGGCCCATTAAGCATCAGTACGAAGCACTCGGGAACTCGGCTTTTCCCGGCTTCATAGAACTGAGTTGGGGACCTTACACTTGAGTCTTCTGGGTTGATGTCATGCCTAGTTCAGGATTTAGTTTTTAGGGCTTAAGATTAAAACTGTTCAGAGTTAGGTCTTAGGAACTTCTTAGGATTTAGGTTCCAGGGTCCTGCTAGCGGTTTCGTGAGCTCAGGATCGTGTACGGCTCTGAAGCTTGTCGGGGCTTGCGGGTTTAGGGGTTTTTTGGGTTAGTTCAGGCCCCTAAAATGTACGGAACCCTAAACCCTAAACCCTAAAGCCTAAACCTAAACCCTAAACCCTAAACCCTAACAGTCCTGCGGCCTCGTGCATCCTCGGCCCCTCTTGCCGGGCGCGAGCTGGGCGGGGGAAGGCGGTCGAGCAACAGCAGTGGCAGGGTCTCCTCTGTCAGTTGGGATTTGGGGTTTTTCGTATGGTTTTCTTAAGGGTTTACAGGGGTTTTAGGGTTTTTTGTATGGTCTTCTGAAGGGTTTTTCTGGGGTTCCAGTACTCTAAGGTAGTTTGGAGTTTAGGGCTTAGGGCTTAGGGGTTTTTGGGGGTTTTAGTGTTGTTGTGGGGTTGTGGGGTTGCGGGGATGTCTGTTTAAGGTCGGCGCCCTGAAAACCGAGCGCAAGGAAGCCCACGTCAAGCCCCGCCTCTGCGTGGCCAGCCACCTTGTCCCAACTCAGCTGCGCATCAAACTCGGCCCTCTGCACGGAGTCCATGCAAGGCTCGATGATCATCTGTTCGACAAGGCTGGTGACTGACTTGCGACTCGAGCATGCACCCTCCAGTCCCTAAACCCTGAACCCCAAACCCTAAACCCTAAACCCTAATCCCCCCGGAACTGTGAGGTGCGTGGGCCATGAGGGGGGCCTCGGCAAAGCGCCGTTCCCATTCTGGTCTCTCGCTTTCCGTCAGCGCGGGCTGCGCTGTGGAACGAGAAGCAAACATCAGCTTGCCTGCATGGTGGTTCAGGACTCAGGGAACTTTGGGGGTTTTAGGGTTTAGGGTTCAGAGCTGAGGGCTTAAGAAGTTCAGGGCTTGGGACGCTTTCGGGTTTAGGAAGCTTCGGGAGTTTAGGGCTCGATCCCCATTAGAGTCAGGCATCTCCCAGTCCTGCAATGTCCATCAGAAGCCCGGCGGGAGGGGCTCCAAGAATTTGCGACAGAACATCCCAGTCGGCCCTGATGTGCTCCAGAATGCTCATGATATTCTGCACAGCACCAGCCGAAGTCTCCATGAGCTTGGCAAGGAACGCCGAGTGGAGCAAGAAGTGCAGTGCTCGAAAGGACAGGGGCGAGATCTTCCGAACGGAGAGGCGTCGTTCACGAGAGGCACCATGCAGAAAGTATCCTGGCAGTCGCGGCACACCTATCCATACCTGTCTACGATATGTCAGCAGCGGCCCCTAGGCCTCAACACGTACATGCTCTGAGAACCAGTGATGTCTCGACTATCCCCGTTTTGTTCATCGGTCCTGACTTGGACTGCAGGCTTGCTGCGTTGACAATTGGTTTTGCATCGACTCGCCTGTTACCATGCCGGGCGTACTCATAGCCACCTATGCGACGTCGGCATTGAGGGCACGTGCTTTCCTGCACAGCTTGCCCGCAATCTGCGACGATAAACCGGTAACCGCATTGGCAGTCATACCTGGTGTGTCCACGCCAATGTGCGTTGAAGTTGCCCTCATTTAGAGCTTGAAGAATCACCTGCATCAAGCAGTAATGGAGCGAAAACAGGATGCATGTGCCGCGAACTTCCAAGCTTGCTTGCCTGCTCTTCGTCGTCCGGCATGGCAGGCAAGAAACTGCCAACTCCTCCGTCAATTGCGAGCTTCAGCGGGTAGGAGAGACCTGCAGATCTCTCGCAGACATCAAGCAGCCGCCTCAACATGAAGATTGCCCCAACCTTCCTAGGGCCTAGACTCTACATAACCTCTGACTCCCCTAATGACTTCCAGGTTGCGTGCGCACCAGGCGCCCAGTGTGTCAAGATTAGACAAGACATGGAAGAATGCAACTACCTAGTTCCTAGATGTTTAGTTCGATGTCCTCGCGCAGCACTGTGCCAATTAGTGCTTCAACACGCGCGGGTGGCTGGCACGACAAGTTGTTGTCGCGCCGGCAAAACTGACACCCATCAAGCGTGGCTATTTCCCCGGTCTTGGCTGGTTGAGAGGCCAAACAGCCTAGATACCCTGAACACGAAACCCAAACCCCTAAATCAACCCTGAACCCTAAACCCTAAACCGTACCGCTAACAGACCCTTTATAACACCCAAATCCCGATGTAGACCCTGAGAACAAGGAGCTGCGATGCCTGACACAGGAGCGGCCGCGATGGCAGCGGCCACGTGCAAGCCGGTCAGGAGCGGGAGCTGCTCACCTTGGCCGCCGGCCTGCAGGGAGAAAAGGGCTTCTGAGGGTTTAGGGTTTAGGGTATAGGGTTTAGGGTTTGGGGTTTAGGGTTTAGGGTTTAGGGTTTAGGGTTTAGGGTCTAGGGTTTAGGGTTTAGGGTTTAGGGTGTAGGGGCGTTTAGGATGTAAGGATTGTTTAAGTTTCTGGGGTTTGGGGTTCAAGGCTCAAAGGGTCCTAGGGAGTCGGGGAGTGGGCTTGGGGCTGCACTTGGCAGAAACTCCCGTCGGCAGGGTTTGACAGGTTCATGGGTTTAGAATTCAGGTTAAGGGTTCAGTTCAGAGTTTAGCGTTCGGGCAGGTTAAGGGTAGAGAGTCGAGGTCAAGGGTGTTCAGGGTTCAGGGTTGAGGGTTTACGGGCTAATGGGGGAGACTGACTTCTTAGAAAATAAGAACTGCAAATGCTTTCCTCGACCCTGCACCTCGCTGCCTGAACCCTGAGACTTCAAACCTCCCAAGCCCGAAACCTTAAGCATTAAACCAGAAACCCCAGGACGGCCTCAAGCCTTTTGCTCTTAACCCTCAAACCCTCGAAACCCAAGGCCCTAAACCCTAAACTTTAAACCCTACAACCTAAACCGTAAACACCCTGAACCCCACCATCCTCACCTGCAAGCACTGGCGCAGGGCTGGCGGCAGTGCGGCAAGGTCGGCCCTTGAGCTGCTGCGGATCAAGGGGTGAAGGAGTCCTCCCTGAACCCTAAGCCCCAAAGGGTTGGGGTTGGGGTTTGGGGTTGTGCACGGTTTCTTGGAGCATTTCCCAAAAGCCCACAATTCTAGAACCTCATTCCAGGAACAGGGTTGAGGGTGTGATTTTTGTTTGGCCTGGGGGGGGAATGTCTCCGGCGTGCTGGTCGATGTCCAGTTTTGCGAGGGTTGAAGATTCATCCTTCGACCACTGAATCCTCGCCAACCCCCGAGAGAGGCTGCAAACAGACGACTCCTGAAGATGGTGAATATGTTTTTGACGACTCAATATGGGATCTGATGCTTTTCGACTGCAAAATACTGGGGGGGGGGGGGATTAAACAACTCTATCCGCAACTCATCTTGAGAAGCCCCCTGAGCAGAACATGTCCGAAGCCATTAGGCTCCAACCTCTCAAACTCTTTCCCAAAAAACTCCTTCAACTGCTCAGAGGGTTCAGGGTTGAGGGTCTTGGGGTTATGGGCTAAACCCTAAACCCTAAACCCTAAACCCTGAACCCTAAACCCTAAACCCTAAACCGCGCCTCAGTAGGCCGGGCAGGTCCTGCAGCTCCGGCTGCGCGGCCAGCCAGCGTCGCCCCTGCTCCCGCAGCTCGCGGTTGGGCCCCTGCCATTCTTCCGAAGGTTTAGGGTTTAGGGTTTAGGGTTTAGGGTTTGGGGTTTAGGGTTTAGGGTTTAGGTTTAGGGTTTAGGGTTTAGGGTTTAGGGTTTAGGGTTTAGGGTTTAGGGTTTAGGGTTTAGGGTTTAGGGTTTAGGGTTTAGGGTTTATGGTTAGGGTTTAGGGTTTAGGGTTTAGGGTTTAGGGTTTAGGGTTTAGGGTTTAGGGTTTAGGGTTTAGGGTTTAGGGTTTAGGGTTTAGGGTTTAGGGTTTAGGGTTTAGGGTTTAGGTTTAAGGTTTAGGGTTTAGGGCTTAAGGTTCTGGGCAGCTCGGGTGGGAACTCCAGGGTCAGGGCTTGACCCCCCCCAACTTTAACTGTCGAATTGGCTGAGAGGCAGGGGGGGATGAGGTTAGGGCTCAGGGCTTATGTTGAGAGGTGTTTGTAGGATTTTTAGGTTTATTGGGTTTACAGGGTTTATAGGGCTTATAGTGTTTTTAGGGTTTGTAGGGTTTCTCGTGTTTACAGGCTTTAGCGGCTTTGTAGGGCATGCGGGTTGGGTAGGGTGTGGGCCTGGTCTGAGCACAGGAGGCTCGAGGAGGCCGCGAAGACGCCGAAGCGCCAAATCCCAGCGCCTGCCTCTGGCAGATTTGCTTTGAGTTTGAGGGTTTTAGGGTTTTTGGGTTTAGAGTTTAAGGGCCTTTGGGTTTCGGGGTTTTTGGGTTTGGGGGGTCCGCTGACCCTGGCGGCATGTTGGATAGGGGGGGGCGGGGGGGGCGGGGGAGGAGGGGGGGGGGGGGTGGGGTTTTGTGCGGCCCCCCCCCCCCCCCCTACCACCCCCCCTTCCCCCCACACCCACCCCCCCCCCCCCCCCCCCCCACACCCCCCCCCCCAGAACCCCCCCCCCACCCGTAATCAGGCATCAAAGAGGGCCACCCACACCTGCTACCCCCCCCCACCCAAACACGGGTGCTGGGTCTGGCCTTTGTTCAACAAATTGCCCCAAGCTGCTTCAGCTCCTAAACTGTTTGGGTCCTGGTACCCCCCTTCACAGAGGCGCGAGCGTTTCACAACTTTTTGGGATTCTGCCGAGCAGGCTGCGATGCTCTTCGAACCATGCGATGAGGAAAGCATCCTTTGAGCCGACGAGCGGGCTTAGACCTTTCAACTATGCTCTGGCGGGGTCGGCGGCTTGAGCCGGAGGCTCTAAATCCGGCCCCCGCGCCGCCCGTGGTCCAGGGCGGAGCCCGCGTCGCACTAAAGCGCTAGCTTTAAGGGGCGAGCGCCCGAGCCGCCGACCCCGCCCAAGATTGCTTCAAATTCGCGCGGGGCCCTTCGGGAGGCCTCCGAAACGGCATCCAAGGGGACGCAACACGCGGTGGTGCGAAAAGCACGAAAACCTCGTAAAAACCATGGGTTTTTGCGAAAAACCGAGGCCACAAAACACCCGCAGCACCCCATTAAACCCTCACGGGCGCGCATCATCGACCCTAGCTTTTCACATGGGGCGCGCGCCAGGCCGAAACCATGTTTTTCAAGGTTTGGGGGGGGTACCGGAAGCCCAAAACCAGGCGAGCATCATGAGCATCAGCAGCCCTGGCCCGCGGACCCAAGGCAAGAAAAAACGCTGAAAAACGCTGAAATCACCGTAAATACCGTGTTTTTATGAGGGTTTTCACGCGTGCCTCCGACCCCCACCCTTGTTGCCCTTGACCCGCCCCCAAAGTGCGCATCATCGAAACCCACGTCGGGGGGGGGGTCTGCTGATGCTGCTGATGCGCGGGGGTCCGGGGCATCATCGAGCCATCGTTTCTCACGTGGGCTTCGTGGGCCTCCGGGCCCACGGCCCAGAGACCCAGCTGATGCTCATGATGCTCGGTTTGGGGGGGTGTTCCAACAGCAGAAAACCTCGTCAATACCGAGTGTTTTGTGGGTCCACGTAAAAACGCCCTAAAATCGCTCATTTTATGCGCTCGAACGGCTTCGTGCCTACAAAACACCCGAACAGCAGGACCCCGAATGCCCTTAAGGGCATTCGGGGACTTGTTTTTGGGGGTTTCGTGGGCACGCAAGTGTTCAAGCACATACAATCGGCGTGTTTAAGGGGGTTTTGGATGGCCTGGGGGAGGCCGCTGATGCTCATGATGCTCCCTTTCCTGGGTCCCAAAAGGCTTCCCAAGCCCAAAAACACGTGTTTACAGCGTTTTCTGAAGGTTTTTCGAAGGCAAAACGCATGCATAGAATGCTTTTAAGGCCCCCAAACCAACCCCACTGATGCTCCTGATGCGGGTGCGCGCGCGCGCGCGCGGCGCGCGCGCGCGGGGGGGGGGTGGGGGAGGGAGGGGTGGCGAAGGCAGGAGAAAGAGAGACAGAGAGAAGGAGAGGACAAAGACACGGGAAAGAGAAGACAGTGCCAAGGTTCAAGGTTTCGTGCTTTGGGGGGCGGGGGCCGGCCCGTGCCGCTAGGCCTGAAATCCGGCCCCCGCGCCGCCCGTGGTCCAGGGCGGAGCCCGCGTCGCACTAAAGCGCTAGCTTTAAGGGGCGAGCGCCCGAGCCGCCGACCCCGCCCAAAATTGCTTCAAATTCGCGCGGGGCCCTTCGGGAGGCCTCCGAAACGGCATCCAAGGGGACGCAACACGCGGTGGTGCGAAAAGCACGAAAACCTCGTAAAAACCATGGGTTTTTACGAAAAACCGAGGCCACAAAACACCCGCAGCACCCCATTAAACCCTCACGGGCGCGCATCATCGACCCTAGCTTTTCACATGGGGCGCGCGCCAGGCCGAAACCATGTTTTTCAAGGTTTGGGGGGGGTACCGGAAGCCCAAAACCAGGCGAGCATCATGAGCATCAGCAGCCCTGGCCC
This sequence comes from Symbiodinium natans, assembly GCA_905221605.1. NCBI lineage: Eukaryota > Dinophyceae > Suessiales > Symbiodiniaceae > Symbiodinium > Symbiodinium natans. The sequence goes on from CAJNDS010002562.1 coordinate 29,567, forward strand.
GCGGACCCAAGGCAAGAAAAAACGCTGAAAAACGCTGAAATCACCGTAAATACCGTGTTTTTATGAGGGTTTTCACGCGTGCCTCCGACCCCCACCCTTGTTGCCCTTGACCCGCCCCCAAAGTGCGCATCATCGAAACCCACGTCGGGGGGGGGGGTCTGCTGATGCTGCTGATGCGCGGGGTCCGGGGCATCATCGAGCCATCGTTTCTCATGGGCTTCGTGGGGGGGTCCGGGCCCACGGCCCAGAGACCCAGCTGATGCTCATGATGCTCGGTTTGGGGGGGTGTTCCAACAGCAGAAAACCTCGTAAATACCGAGTGTTTTGTGGGTCCACGTAAAAACGCCCCTAAAATCGCTCATTTTACGCGCTCGAACGGCTTCGTGCCTACAAAACACCCGAACAGCAGGACCCCGAATGCCCTTAAGGGCATTCGGGGTCTTGCTTTTGGGGGTTTCGTGGGCACGCAAGCGTTCAAGCACATACAATCGGCGTGTTTAAGGGGGTTTTGGATGGCCTGGGGGAGGCCGCTGATGCTCATGATGCTCCCTTTCCTGGGTCCCAAAAGGCTTCCCAAGCCCAAAAACACGTGTTTACAGCGTTTTCTGAAGGTTTTTCGAAGGCAAAACGCATGCATAGAATGCTTTTAAGGCCCCCAAACCAACCCCACTGATGCTCCTGATGCGGGTGCGCGCGCGCGCGCGCGCGCGCGGGGGGGAGGGAGGGGTGGCGAAGGCAGGAGAAAGAGAGACAGAGAGAAGGAGAGGACAAAGACACGGGAAAGAGAAGACAGTGCCAAGGTTCAAGGTTTCGTGCTTTGGGGGGCGGGGGCCGGCCCGTGCCGCTAGGCCTGAAATTTAGGTTTTAGGGTTTTTGGGCTTTTGGGTTTGGGGGTTTTGGGTTTTGGGTTTTGGGGTTTTGGGGTTTTGGGGTTTTGGGGTTTTGGGGTTTTGGGGTTTTGGGGTTTTGGGGTTTTGGGGTTTTGGGGTTTTGGGGTTTTGGGGTTTTGGGGTTTTGGGGTTTTGGGGGTTTGGGGTTTTGGGGTTTTGGGGTTTTGGGGTTTTGGGGTTTTGGGGTTTGGGGTTTTGGGGTTTTGGGGTTTTGGGGTTTTTGGGGTTTTGGGGTTTTGGGGTTTTGGGGTTTTGGGGTTTTGGGGCTTTGGGGCTTTAGGGTTTCGGGCTAAAAGTGCGATGGGCTTCGTGTTCCGACTTAGGGCTGTAGGCCTCGGACCCCAACTAATCCCTAAATCGTGGAACATCAAACCCGAAACCGCTGAACCCTTAAAAACCCTCAATTCAACGCCCTAAACTATTCACCCTATACCCCAAGCCCTAAACCCTAAGCCCTAAACCCTAAACTATGAACCCTATACCCTAAACCCTAAACTGTGAACCCTATACCCTGAGCCCTAAGCCCTAAGGCTTGAGCCCCAAACCCTCAAGCCCAAACCCTCCTTTAGACCCTATAACCTCCAAAACCCTAAACCCCAAACCGCTCCACCCAAGGTTTGGGGTATCGGTGTGGGGTATAGGGTTTAGGGTTTAAGGCCCCTCGAACCCCTAAACCCTAAACCTCCAAACCCTAAACCCTAAACCCTAAACCCTAAACCTAAACCCTAAACCCTAAACCCTAAACTCCCCAACCCTCGCTGCAACTCCGGGGCCTTCCCGGCCAGCGCGGCTAAGTCGGCCGCCTGGCGAAGCAGCAGAGCTCGCTGGATGGCCTCTGATTTCGGGGGTTTCGGGTTGAGGGCTTAGGGTTTAGGGTTTAGGGTTTAGGGTTTAGGGTTTAGGGTTTAGGGTTTAGGGTTTAGAATCCAGATGTAATGGCAAGAGGGTTCAGGTTTAGGTGTTAGGGGAAGTTTAGCGTATGACTGCTTCGCCGGGCCATCAGAGTTTGGGGCTGAGCTCTTCAAGCTGTTCGCGGTTTGTGTGGGGGGTCAGCCCTCAACTCTAATACTCCTAGCCCTGAGGATTTTAAGCTTCCTTCCCAGCTGTTAGTGCCCCATACCTGCAACTGCTACCTTCACACGTTATGATTTCTACTAGTAAGCTCTTATGAATGATACGAGTGTGAGTGTTGAGACTATGACGTACTAGTTTGAACATTGCGATCTTACGTTTATTCTCCTTGTTCTGACTGTTTATGACTGCCGTGATTATGGGTTGTTGCGCTCGTGAGTTCGATTGCGATTACACATATGGTTTAGAGTCAGCGCTGCGCATAAGATTGTGCCAATCATGCCCGCTGTTCAAGGGCAATGACAGAAGCACTTAAACACACCAGCCCCACCGATGGAAATTCCGAGCAAATAACCCAACGGTTTCGGATTTAGGTTTGGATTCAGAGCTTGGAGTTTAGGGGCTTCCCTAAACCCTAAACCCTAAACCTTAAACCTTGAACCCTAAACCCTAAACCGCTAGGGCTTGGAGTTTAGGGGCTTCAGGGTCTAAAGCAGCAAATGCGCCTCGGCCCACTCCACCGCCTCGGGGCAAAAGCCGCCCAGGAAGATTTGGAGGTGGCCGGCAAGTAGGGGCACGTCTCCTGCTGGTTGGTTTAGGGTTGAAGGTGTTCCGGGAGGGGGGGGGGTTTGAAGGGTTGAGGCTGTTGCAGGGCGAAATGCTAGGGTTCTAGGGTTGACAGTAGGGCTCGAGTTTTGGGTTTAGGGGCTTGGGGGTCTAGGGGTTTGGGGTTTTGTGGATGTAGGGGTTTAGGGGCGTTTAGGGGTTTGGCGTTTAGGGGCGTCGGGGTTTAGGGGTTTAGGGCAGTTCAGGCTCTAGGGCTTTGTTGAGGCCTCCAAGGTCTGCTCAACTCGACGGCTTCGACGACGAGCTCGCTCTGTAGCCCTAAACCCCAAACCCTAAAGCTCCGTAGCCCTATCCGAATCTTGGAACTCGACCCTAGAGCGCAAACACCCCAGCCCACGATCACCTCCACTCACCCTCCCCCCTCACAACCACACACACACACACACACACACACACACGTATAATGAAAAAAGAGTAGATAGCTAGAATCATACCAAACTTAGAATCAGAACTAAAAACAAGAAAATGATAACGACAAACGTCATCACAGCAAATTCATATCAAGAACAATATTCATATTAAGACAATGATAATGAATAGGAATAATGGCCCACAGGCCTGGAGCAGGCAGGGACTCCGCCAGCCACGGCACCGCCGCCTCGCGGCAAAGCTCCACCGTGGCCGCCGCGGTCCCTGGGAGGCGCGCGTGCACCTTTTTGCAGGGAATTTGCTGGTCAAGGGGCTAAACAGGGGACCCTTATAAGGTTATTTAGAGGGTGTTTGATTTATGGCTTAAGGTCTTCTCAAGATTTGTTGGGGTTGGCTCTTCAAGGGGATTGCATGGTTGGGCAAAGGTTCGATCCCACAAGAAAGGCGATCAAGGGATCACACCTTGAACCCCCGAAGGTTCTGCCTCTTGGGTTTGGGACCCCTACAAAGGCACCTATGAAGCAGAATAGGGGCCATGTTAGGGTTCCATCAAGGACAACGATGTGGCTCCACACGACAAAGCGGTGAAGAGCATCCACTTTAAAGTTCCTGGGTGCTCATAAGGGTATGAACAGGATACATGGGGGTTCAGGGTTTAGAGCTTCGGGTTAACGATATCTAGAACCGTGAATTCATATACAAATAACCCTACTCCGAGGCACCTTCAAGTCAAGACAGCACCCTCAGGATCCTGAAAACCTCCAGCGGCCCTAAACAGCAAGCCCTGAGCCCTAAACCCCAAGCCCCAAGCCCTAAACAGAAAGCCCTAAGCCCTAAACCCCAAACCCCAAGCCCTAAACAGAAAGCCCTAAGCCCTAAACCCCAAACCCCAAGCCCTAAACCCCAAACCCCAAACCCCAAGCCCTAAACCCCAAACCCCAAACCCCAAGCCCTAAACCCTGAACTCCAAGCCCCGGGAGTCCTCGCGCCTCGCGCAAGACGGCGCCCCGCACAAACTCGCCCAGGGCCCGCTGGGGGCTGCTAACAGCGCCTTCCGGAGTCTTGGGACTTAGGATCTTAGGGGTTTAGGGTTTTCGGGTGCCAAGGTTGAGGGTCTTAGGGGTTTAGGGTTTCAGGGTGTTAAGGTTTAGGGGCTTAGGGGTTTAGGGCTTTAGAGTTTTAGGGTGTTAAGGTTTAGGGTTAAGGGCTAAGGGTTAAGGGTTAAGGGTTAAGGGTTTAGGGTTTAGGGTTTAGGGTTTAGGGTGTAGGGCTGGGATTACTAGGGGTAATCCGAGGGAACAAGGCATCGTAGAGTGTACAAAGGCTTAGTAGGACTTAAGGTTACAACAGGCTTGCTGCGCGGCTTTAGGAAGTTGATGGTGGTTTGCGAAGTTGACGGTGACTTGCAGAATAGGGGCTTCGTGTTTAGGGTTTCGGGATGAGGGCATAGGGTGCAATGGCGTTTGCGCACATAGTTTAGGTTACACATGCGCTGCTCCCTGAGGAGGAACCCCCCCAGACCTGTGCCACAAACTCGGCCCAGGGTCCGGTTCAGGTCATCCCATGCGACCGTGCTTTCCTCGGGGGCGGCTTAGAAGAGGTCAGAAAAAGCGATAAAGGGGGCTATTCGGGCATCATAATTAAGGTTTGGGTTTCTTTCAAAAGGTGGCTTCAACGGCTGCCAAGCGCATCCCAAACTCTTTGCTATCCGCTAGATTAGGTCGGCGCGTAGGCGCAGGCTCCAGATGCCGTGCAAAGGCGGGGTTGCTGTTAAGGAGTTGCTCTAGGCCTAGCAAATCCCTCCTATCCGATGAGGCGGTGTGGTCTAGGTGGTTTTGCAGTACCAACAGGGCTTGGGGGCTTCTGCCATTTCCATGGTTTAAGGGTGCTTTTAGGCCTTTCAATTGGGGACTTCGCAAACAGGAACCAGGAGAGGGCAATCAAAAGGGGCGGTTCTAAGCTTGGTAGCCCAGCAACCACACAAAAAAAGCGCTGGTTTTTTTTGGGGGGGCGGTGGTTACTGTCTTATGGAACCTAGAACCCAAAAAGGGTAAAGGGTACCTGTAGGCCAACAAGTAAGGGGGTTCCAGGTTGAAATGTTCCCCCGGGGATTATAGTACCCCCTATTAGAATCCCAATTAAGGACTCTCAGTCTAGAAGGGGAACATCCCAACTAACCCTAAACCCGGTAAGAGCTTCTTTTTTTTGCTGCGGGTGTTTTTTTGTTGCGGGTGCGGGGCGCGTTTGTTTTTTGCTGCGGGCGCGGGGGCGCGGCGGGGTTGGGGAGGAAATTGCAAAACAAATGACCTGCGGGGTGGGGAGGAAGGGGGGGGGGGGGGGCGCGTTTTTTTTTTTGCTGCGGGTGCAGGGCCGCGTTTTTATTTTTGCTGCGGGTGCGGGGGCGACACGCGCCAGGTCACTCACCGGGGCGGCCCCCGAAAAAAACACCCACAGCAAAAAAGCACCCACAACAAAAAAAAAAACGGGTTCCCCCTAAACCCTAAACCGTAAACCGTAACCCTAAACCCTAAACCCTCAACCCTCAACCCTCAACCCTAAACCCTAAACCCTGACCCCAAACCCTGAAACCCTAAACCCTAAACCCTACACAAGTTCCAGGCCAGGAGGCGCCAGAGAGGCACGTGGCGGCTTGGGCCGCGGCGGTGCGGAGCACGGCGGCGGCGACCACGTGGCCCAAGCCGAAGCTCGGCGTCCTAGGTGTATAACATATGGGAACAATGTGATCGTGTAAACTGAAGCAAGGTTAAAGGGACTTAGGATTTAGGTCAAGCTTTATACGATTCTTAAGGGAGGGGGGGTTGAAGAGGGGTATGTAACCCAAGGCCAAGGCTCCCCACTACTCCCTAAGGCTCCCTAAGCTTCCCTATGGTTCCCTATGAACCGCCCTCCCTTAAGGACCGATTTACACAAGCCCAGGTTCGGCAGGGTCTGCAGGAGCTGCTCGGCAAGCGGAACTGCCATGGCAAAGCTCACCACCTCGCCACTGTTCCTGGTGCCCTCAGCTTTGCCATTTAGGGATGAAAAAGTTCAGCGTTTTCAGGAAACCCTAAAACCCCAATAACCCAAAATCTCCAGAACCCCAAAACCCCAAACCCAAAAAACCCCAAACCTCCGAAACCCCAACCTGGAACTGCAGATCAGGATCAAGCCTGTGCTAAAACCCTGGAAAGCCCCGGGCACTGCTTTGCAAAACCCAGTTCCCAACTGGTGGGAAACTCGGATACTGGTCTGGACACGGGGTTTGCTTGGAAGCTTGCTTGGGGCTGTGAGACTGGGGGTTCAGGGAATGTGGATGATGGTGTTGTGCAGCTTCCGCGTCTCATCCTGACCACCCGATACATTGGAAACCTGCGAGTCAGACTTGATCTTGAAGTGAGCACGGGATCGCATGTAGCTGGCGCTGTTTGCACTGTTCACACTTTTGGGGCATTGCCAGGGAATGAGAATAAGACGAACTTGGCTTCTTTTGGGAGCTTCTCCACGGCTCCATTTAAAAAAAAGAACAATAAAGGGCACCCCGAAGAGGTGCCCTCAATATACTCCTACTATGGCCCTTATATTCCTTCGGAGGATCTTTAATCTTTAACAAGGGTCCCGGGGTCCCCGAACCCAAGGGAAAAACCTTACGGCTCCAGGGTAGAATCCCATGAGAAACCCGAAATCCCAAACCCTGGAACCCCGACAAGGCCGAGGCCTTCGACAGAAGAAAACAGACTTTGGGGTTGAAATTCATCTCGGTGGCCTGATTTTTAAAATGTTCCTAAGCAAGATCCCCCCCCCTCAACCCCTAAGGCCCTAGGAGAACCCCCAAACCCTAAACCCTAAACCCTAAACCCTCCACCCTCAACCCTGCACACCCAAAGAGGAAAAATGGAGACATGGCCCCAGGGCCGACCCAGCTAAGGAAGCCCAGCGTCTTCAGGGTCCACTTTGAGCCAGGGCAGTCCGGTCTCCTCGTAACTTGGGGTAGGGAGGGGTTTTGCGGTTTTGGGGTTTGGGGGTTTAGGGTTTAGGGGTTTCGGGGTTTAGGGTTTGGGGTGGGGTTCAGGGTTTAAGGGTGTAGGGTTTAGAGTTAGGGCTTGGGGTTTTGGGGGTAGGGTTCGGGGTTGAGGGGAATCCTCGATCTCGACGCACAGCACCGCGTTCAGTGGGCCTGGAGCTTAAGATCTCAGGGGCGTTTGCTGCTTCGGGGGCTTTGAGGGCTTGAGTTTGCTGAGGCCCTGCACCTCAGTCTGCACGCTTGGACCAGGGATTTGGGCTTAGGGGTTTGGGGCAACAGGTCTGGGGTCTGGAAGCATTCATGTTGCCCAACCTCCAATCAGTCGCACTTCACCGGGACGGTGGAAACTTTCCAGGCACCCAGGTCTGAAATCTGTCACTCAGCCGTCTTCGGTTCGGCACATAGGCAACTCTCGAAAAGACGACCCCTTTTGAAGTTCCTCTTGCACTAGAACTTCGTGTACCCAAGGAGACCAAATTCAGATAGCCAACAGAAGCATTGACTTCTCAGCCCTCAACCCTAAACCCTGAATCCTAAACCCGAAACCCGAAACCCCAAACCCTAAACCCGAAACCCGAAACCCCAAACCCTAAACCCTAAACTAACCCTATACCCTAACCCCTAAACCCTAAACCAGCCTCCAGGGCCCGCCCCGCGCGCAAGCTCCCGCAGTGCCCGCAGCGAGGCGCAGGGCGGGTCAGGGTCGCCTGATTTTTTTTGGGGGGAGAGTTCAGGGTTTAGGGTTTCGAGTTCATATAAGGTTTGGGGTTTCGGGTTTCGGGTTTAGGGATTAAGGCTGAGGCGCCTTTTGGGGAGGCACTTGAGACTTGTTGGGGCAGGGGGGGGGGGGGATCATAACAGGGTCTTATACGGGTTCAAAAGGGTTTATCAGGGTTTTATATGAGGCTTAGCTGTTAGTCTTGAGAGTTTGGGGTGCAGGGTTTAGGCTTTTGCGTTCATGTTTGTTTGGGCCTTTAGGGGTTTGTGGTCTTGTCTTGCTGTACCCTAAACACTAAACCCTAAACCCTACACCGCGGAACCTAATCAAATTAAGTCACTTTTTGCTGTGGACATGGGGGGGGAGAGAAACATGGTGAACTGGACTTAAGTTGCATAACGGCAGCCCTGCTTGGGGTGTTCTTCCCAAAAGAGCCCACTGCCCCTCAATTCAGGAATATATACCTTAAATCATTCTAGGGATCCTTCGATAATCTAAGGTATATTCTTTAACTAGGGGTAAGGGAGGGTTTAGGGTTTAGGGTTTAGGGTTTAGGGTTTAGGGTTTAGGGTTTAGGGTTTAGGGTTTAGGGTTTAGGGCTTAGGGCTTAGGGTTTAGGGTTTATATAGGGTTTAGGGTTTAGGGTTAAGAGTTTAGGGTTTGGGGTTTGTGCGTGTGCGGTCAAAGCATCAAGCGTACGCTCAAATTCGGTCTGCAAAGCGTCTTAGCGCTCTTCGCTGGAGAAGCTGAAAGTAGGCCATTGGAATGACCCCTTAACCCTTCCCCTGCGGAAGTAGCCCGAGCTCTGCTCACAGGCTAAGGCCGCCAAATTGGCAGCAACCTGAACAAGATCTTTATGTGGCCCTGTACGTAGGCAACCAACTGGCAGGTCTTCAACCGTGGCACGCTGGTTTAACATGGCCTGCATAAAACCTTGCAAAGCATCCTGTACTGCCTCGTTGTCTTCAGGTTTGATCTCGCAAAGTCGGGCTAGCTCCGCTGCGCCCGTGACTATACAACTCGGCCTCTCAGGTTGATCGTCAAGGACGATCGGGGGTTGCAGAGTGGCCCACCATGGTCTCGGACCTTGCACTCGGACAGCTGGTCTCCAGCTGTGTTCTGCAGGTGTCAATTCACAACTTGCAGTGCCGATGTCCGAACCTATGTAAGCTGCGAGGCATTCGCGTGACCTCCGGAGATGTTCTCGAAGTCTAAATTGCCCCCAGAAATTTTGAAGGCAAACCTGGCAAACTGTACCATGGGCCATTTGAGTGGCCATGGATGGTATCCCATGGTGTTTGCTAACATGCGACGCCAAGGCAGCTGCTCCATGAAAAGCGTGGTTGCAATAAGGGCATTGCTTGGTCTTGTCCGGCGCAACGTCTTTGAGACAAAACTCGAAGATGCCCCGGCTCAGATCTTCCTTCTTTTCAGCGAGTCGGTGCAAATGCTCCTCCCTGCTTCTCCATCTTTCCCTTTTTTTCTTCTGCTTGAAGGTCTTGGTGACAGCTTGCATTTTCGCTGGATCCAAATCCGTAGCAACACAGTCAGTCGTTGGCAGGAGGGAATTTTTCAGCATCGTGTGCTTCTTTTCCCCATTTTCCTTGTCCCACGAGGCTGTTGAGGAAGCTGCCTCCTTGTTGTTTGACCCATGCCAAGCGTTGGACTATGTCGTGAGTCCGAAGCTCTTCCGGAGACAGGACGCCCAAACAATTGCAGATCTGGCTGTCGGTCAGACTTCGCGATGAGAATCCAGTGATAGGCCGAAAGACTCGTCTGTAGAATTCCATCACCGAAGCCTGATATAACTGTGCCATCTGATGTTGATGCATCTCCCAAGTTCCAGCTGCATACATCATCCGTGACAATACGAGGGCATCAAGCAGCTCCAGTTTTTCTTTTGCAGTGAGATGCTCATTGTGCAGGAGTCGCTTGTAAGCCTGAAAGGCCTGTCTGGCTAGGCCTCTCCTGTATTTCAGATCGTGCACATCGCTCCCTTCCCAACTGGCCATGGCACCAAGATGAAGGTACTTGTCCGTGATGTGCACTTCTTGTGGATTTTCTCCTGCAACTTCGACCCAGCATTTTGAATCATGTTCACACAGCCACTTTGTCTTGGCCTTTTTGCTTCCCTCTCCTCTAAAAGCCAGCACGAGCTCCGTCTTGCCACGAGCCCAGTTCAAGCGAATGCCAATTTCTTTGAGGCATTTGGAAGCCAAGGAAAGGGTTTTGGTGGCATTGTCAACCAGGTCATCTGCTCTGTCCGCCTTCACCGGTATTGCGACATCATCCATCCAACTCGGTGTAGGTGCCACTGATGTGCAGTTGTATGCTGGAGGAAGCTGCACATCGAGTCCATGTTGTTGTAGCTGCGACTGTAGCTTTTCCATGAAGATTGAGAAGGTGTATTGAAAAAGCAAATCGGCTAGCGGAGCTCCTGGCATCGTTCCTGTCTTCGTCTGGAAGATATGTTGACCATTAGGCCCAATGGAAAACCAGGTACGATCCATGGTGGCCAGAACCATTCGTCGTACTGGTAGAGGAACTTGGGCTGCGGCAAGCAATCCAGGTCCCATTGCCGTTGCGAGGAATTGCACCTGATCATGTTGGTCTTCGAAAAGGGTTTCTGCCAGGGACTGGATCTGCTGTGCTGGGCATTCTTTTTCATTTCCGGTGAAAAATTGCCGGATCGTGGCATAGAAAGCCGCTTTGCCGTCTAAGAAAGCAAATCCTCCGCTGGCATGTCTGTCCCGAAGATCTCGAAGGAAGCTTTTGACTTGAAGAATCGGAACATGAAGGGGGAAGTCAGGCACACTTCCACCTTGCCCAGGCTGCATTCGTTGTCGGTATCCTTGAATCAAGCTGTCGCGAGTTGAGCTGGCGATCCCTTTTGCCGCCGACTCCTGTAAAAGGATTGCGCGCCAGCCAGCGAGGTCTTGGGGTGGTTTGTTGGGTTTTGGAATGACAGCTGTTTGTCCGCCTCTCCAAGCTGTCGGGCACTGTGCCCTTACCGCCATTTTGACAGCCAGTGGATGGTATTGCACCGCAGCTTCCCTTGCGGCACCAGCAAAGGCTTCAGGTGGTATTCCAGAAGGTCCTGGTGCTCTTTTCGTCTTCAGGGATCCAAAAGCTTTGGAAAGGCTTGCGAAGGTGACCATCTCCTCGCCATTGATATTCGTGGAAGTGGTACATCTGGCTGTCTCAAGTTCTGCCGTGTTGACGCAGAGCTCGCCGCGTTCATCCTTCGCAAAATGCCGCCCAAGTTCCAGATTCGCGTCTTGCACCACATGTCCATTACGGTCGAGGATTGCAGGCGCCATGGGTGGTGCCCTGTATTTTCGCCCCGTCTTCAATACGCCACGCAACAGTCTGCTCATAGCTTCTGGACCCTCCTTTCTGGCATCCTGAAAAACAATTCTTGTGTATTCTGCACTGTCTTTTTTTGCAGACTGTTGATACAGTTTTGTCATGGTCTGTATGCCTTTGGCACACCTTGCTGTCAGTACTCGAAGATTGTGACATCGTCTTTTTGCTCCCAGCACTTCTTCTCCATGATCTCTCCAGCATTGAAGGCATGCCTGTAGCATTTGAAGTCGATGAATTCGCTTCGCCCTATGTTGGATTCTTCGCCATGTTCTTCGTTCCCTGACCAGCTGCCATGTGCGATCTGATACTTGTGGTTGTCGGGGACGTTCTGCACATACCGGAAAGAACTCGGCCAGCTTGATTTTCAAATGGTCAGTCAGCATCCGCTCGTGGTCGTCTACATGTGTCTCCCATGGAATGGGCGGAGTGGTTGCATGGATCTGCTTGAGCTGTTGTCGTCCAGCTGGTGTCCTCATTGCCGCCACATCAAATCTTTGCTTCGGTTTCCTCTGTCGAAAAACTTCGCTTTTCCATGCAACCTTGGCGAGCAGGGGGCGATGGTCTCCATCATGTAGGTCCCAGAAATTTGGGACGGCTCCGACAGTGGTGAAGCTGGACTTGAAGATATTCGGCAGTAGGATGTAATCCAAGCAAGCATCTTTGCCCTGAGGGCTGGTCCATGTAACAATGCGACAGCCACTTGAATCTTGTAATTCCGTTGCAATTAGATCTTGTGCATCTGCAAGCTGACACATGCACCTGGCCGCTGTTCCTTCTGCTGCTTCATAATTTGGTCTTTCCGCCCACTGTTTAAAGCGAGCATTTGCGTCAACCAAAAGGATGGGCAAGCAAGCAGGCGGTGCTCGTCGAACTGTGCTCTCCAGGTGTTTCCACCATTGTTGAATTTCTGCTTTGGGAGCAGCATCATGAGGGGAATGGCCACTGATGATGTAAAATTGTTGACTGCCAATTTTTGCCGTAATCGCCAGCATTCTTGGCTCAGCACAGACGATCGCAAAGTTGCCCTCATCCCATCCATCTTGAGCAGTGCTTCCATTGGCGAGTCTTATGGTCTTGTGAAGCCAGATCTGACACCCCAGTCTTCCTTCTTCGCAAGGACTGCTGATGACATGGTAATGTTCTGTCTGGGACCTTCCAATGGTCTTCGACCTGGCTTCCTGGATGCCAACCAAAGCAACTTGGTTTGCATGGAAGTGTCCATCGAGTAGTTGTTGTTGCGCCAATGGCCTTGCCGAGAGGGTATTGTACGTGACGATGTTCATCTGGAAGGTAACAGTCTCCTCCGGGTCGTCCTCCTTGCTGATTTTTTGCCCCTCTTTCTGGAAATGGTCTTTGTGGATCGCAAGACGCCCTCCGTCATCGTGAAGGTTGCCATGTTCATCAATTTTGGGCACGGTGCAACCAATTTCGCCGGTCATCCATACCCATTCCAGGATGTGTTCTTTCCATGCCTGATACAAGCCATGCTTCTCCGGAGGATGTGTGCTTTGCATCTTATCTCTGGCTTGATTGGCCAGTGTGTTGACCAGCTCGTTCCAGGGATCGCCTTGATGTGCAGCCACATAGGAAAAGCAGACCTCGCTACCATTGGTTTCGTGGAAGTGCATCAAGCTGGCAATTGATTGGTGCACTCCATCCAAATTTTTTCCTGCAAAGGTCCCATCTGCAATGCCAGCTGCCGAGGTGCAGTCATAACAGATAGCAGCCTTTCCTGGCATGGTGGCAACCACTGCCAACGCATGCAGCATGCCAGTAAGTTCTGGCAAGAAAGCATCGTTGACCTCCTTGTCGCACGTCATGGGTCCCCCATTGACTTCGAGGCATGCTGACATGTATCCAGCCCAATACCATGTATCTCCATGCAGTGCAATAACCGCCAGGGCCCATCCCGCCGATCTTGCTTTGCCTGCGGTTTCCGGAGCGAAAGATCCGTCAACATAGATTTGAACTGCTTGGGGTGTCCAATGGTCCGGCAAGGTAGGCATGTAGCGCAAGGCTTTGGCCGTTGCGGGGTGTAACCCTCGAAGCTCCTGCCAATTTTTTTCCATTTTGCAGTATTGGTAGGGTTCAAAGATGCAGTCATTCATTGCCGGAACATATCCCAGGTGTACGACGTTGTGGACGCTTGACTTCTCCGAACTGAGACATTCGGCCTTCTTTTCAGCATGGTCGTCCCGAGCATTTGTCTGAGGAATCCGTCTTCTGCCAAAAGGGGTGGCGATTGTCTGATCATACTTGACGTCAGTTGCAGTACCTGCTTTGTCCTTTGATATATGCCGTCGCAGCATGGCATGTGTCTGCAGGAGGGCATTTTCGTCTGGATGTGCGCCACGGTAAATCCGGAGAACAGCTCCATTTGCCACCCGCGCAATTCGCATAAAGTTGGCGCCAATGGGGCATGGCAGTCCCATCAGAGTGGCAGGGTGCGCCGGCACAATTGCAGAAAAGTAATGTCCAGCAAATCCAGGTGCATGCAGGGCAACCGTTGGAAGATGTTGCAGGTTGTCGGGGTGCGCAATAAACACACTGGCTTGCCATGACATTACATCCGTATCTACAACCTGGACGTTCTGGCTGTTGAAGGGCATTTGCGATAACACGTCTTGTACCTGGTCTGTCGTGGCTGGTAGTCTTCCTGTCACCCATAGCATCCAGGTTCCACGCAGTTCGTCCAGTATGTAGACCGGCACGGAGACTTCGTGCTCCCTACCGAGTGTCTGCAGTCGATTGTTGATCTGTGTGCGAAAGAAATTTTGCAGACCATGTTGTGTTCCCCTTCCATTGCCAGCATGATATACATGAGGTGGAACAGTTTCAAATCTTGGCATGTCCAACGGTACAGCCAATGAAGAAAAGTCTGGCCAATATTGCAGCAGGTGTGTGATGGGTCCAGGGAAAGGTCTTCCAGGTCTTACATCTTCTCTGCCGATCTGAATGACATCTCCATTTCGCAGTGCTCGATAGAACATGTGCACAGCAATGCCATTGACGTAGACTTCCCATCTGTCCCTCAGCAGGCTTTGCGTGACCGTCTCTGCAGGCAATGTCCTTGGCGTCACTCCTCTGCCATAAATTCTGCCACCAGCGTTTCTTTCATCCACAATGACATGTATTCGTCCATTATTGGGCACAACCAGGAGTGGAACTTCGACATGATGTTGTTGTCCTCCAGTGAGAACCCTTGCAATTCTGACCTGACTTTGAGCTGGTATATTGCCGGCCAGTGCTCCTTGTGTAATGACATTGGCCAATGCATTGCCGATGTCTTCTCGATCACCATTCTGCATGGGCATGTCATACACGTTGTCTCCATGTACGAGGAAGGCTGAAAAGGTCAGTGTTCTCCTGTTCCTGGCACGCATGGTCGTGGTGGTGCTCGTCGTCCCATCTTCGTCGCAAGGCCTGGTTGCATGCTCTGGTTGAGGATTCGCAATTGCATGTCGAAGCTCATCCTCAGCAAACTCCAGAGTAACATGTTGTATCTCGACAATGTTCATGAGGAATTGAACTTCCAGCGGTCCATTGGCCGTGCTGATTTTTAGCCGACCTGCTTCATATGCCTGCAGAATTTCGTAACCAGCATTTCCTTCATGCTCGTGTATCTGCTGAAGAACTTCACGCATGGGAATGCCCTCGTGCGCAGCATAAACTCGCACCTTTCCACCGCATGGTCGCATGTCAATGGGCACGACGATTTCATCTCTGGGTCTCTCCCTTTCAGTCAGAGTGATTTGTGGAACAGGTAATCCTGGTAAAGGCTTCGTAATAATCTGCACCATCCTGATTGGATGGTCAGCTGAGTTGACAGCGTCGGCAACAATTTCTGCCAAGGCCCATCCAGGTTCTTTGATCCGGTGTCTCACATGCCTCGGCAGGTCAAAGATGGTGAATGGGGTTCGCTGTGTCTTGGGGTCCCGCTTGCTCTCTTGTAAAATCGCCCACGGAAAACGATGCACATGTGTGTAATAGATCGGGGCGGCCGCCAGGTATTCCGGCTGAAGGTCCAGTTCTCTAGCAAGCATTATCGAAAATTCACTGGGCCCACCATGTTTCATCCAGGAGAGTGGCCTTCGCAGGTGTGGAACAGCTTTCATCGTTCCATTCGCCTGTTGTCGTTGTCGTCCAATGTCCCATGCACTGTACTCGTCAGCAAATCGAACACTGGGTTTGATCGCATGTGGTTGTCTATGCCATGCTCCTCCTGCAGGGTGATTCTGTCCAAGCATAGCATCGTCAGCCCCTGTTGCATCCCATATACAGGCGGCTTCGTCCTCCCATCGGGTCAGCAAAATGCTGTCATGGAAGCGTATTCTTTGAAAAAGGAAATCCTCGTCATCATCATCTTCTGTAACGATGCGAGGATCTCGCCAGAATGTGTGCACTGGATCACATGCACATCCGTGTAGAGCAACTTCAAACGCCAGCTGAATCCCGCATAGCTGGGCGTGCCAGTTGTCAATGTAGTCTGCCGCTGCCTGGATACTGTGCTTCCAGGTGGGCTGTTGCCTGAGCAGTCCCGACCGGCTCGTACTCAGGCCTTGCGAGGGGGCGTCTGGTCTGTCGCCGCCTTCTTTCCTTCCGGTGTCGCCAGATCCACAACACCATCCACCTCTTTGCTTCTCCTCCTCCGTGGCGTTCTTTCTCGATCGCTCTTGTGCATCTCTTCGGCTTCGGCTTTGCTTTTCTGCATCAGCGCTGTGATCTGTGCTGTCTGTGCAGTAATTTGATCCTGTTGATCTTGATGCCTCTGCCGTAGTTCTGCTTCTTCCTCCACCAATTCCGACATGTGTGCATCTGCATCCTCCAGCATCTGCTCCTCGGTCAACTCCACCTCTGTATCCTCCGCCGCTTTCTTTAGGGCCAAAGATGCTGCTGACAGGGTCTGCGTCCATGTCTGCTCTGCCTGGTGGAAAGCTTTGATCGTCTCCAATCTTTCTGCCGACTGGGTATTCCATACATCCAGTAGATTGGCAATATATCCATCCCAGGCATGACAGAATTGTGCACGTTCTTCTTTGACCTTTTGAAGGCTTCTTTGGGCCGCCACCTTCTCCGCGACCAACTTGTGCAATTTTTTGCCCTGTGCTCGATGGTCTTTGGAAGATAGCACTCCGATTTGTTCTTGAAGGCCTTGAGGCAGTTTTGCCACATCCAGGTGGGGCAGTAACGCTTCCAACAGGGCTTTGTCCTCCTGTCCAGCATTGCTGTCTGTACTCGATCCTGGTGTCGTTGTCGGCTTTGGCATCGGTGTCATCGTGGAACTTGGTGGCTTTGGCAGGCTTGCTGTTGATGGCATCGGTACTTGCATCTCTTGTCCTTTTGGCCATTCTTGTCCTCGTCCTGCCTTGCCCTTCTTTCCATTTTGCTCCTGTCCCTTGCCTTTGCCGCCTCCTTTGGATCCAGGTTGACGACGTGGCGATTTTGGCCACCTCCTTGGTGAGGGATCTCTCCATCGTCCACGGTTTCCTTGCCATGGGGCCTTCGTGCTCTGCGAAGAGTATGTCTGCCATGGTGTACCACACGCTTGGCAGAAATTCGCCGTGCTTTTGCACCATTGTGCGCATTTCCCACATTGCCACGATGCCATACTGCTCAATGCCTCGGTATTGAGTTGTAACTTGCGCCTGGCTTGGGCAGGTAAGGTACTGCCCGAGTGATGTTGCTCCAGAATGGCCGCTGCTCGTCGCACCTGTGCACTCTTCACTTCCTTTCCAAGTAAGAATGCCAGCAATAGAGCTCTCGATTGTGTGCGCTTCTTTCTTTGCAGTCTGTGCCACGCTGGCTCCTTCAAGCTCCCTTTTCTCAAAGTGGGTATGCTGTACTGCACCACTGTAAGATCCCAACAGTGTCAGCAAAAAGAGAAAACTCATGCACTGATATCCAGGGATGTCCTTGCAGTGTCGGCCCAAAGGCAGCGAAACAGCAGGTGTCACCAGATCGGCTCTCGGCAGCGATCCTCCAGATATAGGCAAACGTCGCGGGTGTTCTCGCACCACACTATGGGTCACGGCACGAAAGGGGGACTGACTAAGCAGAAACTACCCCTGGGCCGAAACACCTAGGGTTTGGGGTTTAGGGTTTGGGGTCCCTTAGGGTTAAGCCCTAAACTCTAAACCTTTAAATGCCCTTAAGGGACGTGGCTTTGAGGCTGCTGCCAGGCCACCGGACCTGGAAGCAGCCGCGCACCTGGCAGAAGCCCTTTGCTGGGCATCCGCCCAGAATCAGGGTTTAGGGTTTGGGGCTAGGGCTTAAGGCTTGGGGCTTGCGGCTTGGGGCTTAGGGCTTAGGGCTTGGGGCTTAAGGCTGAAGGCGTGCCCTTCCATCATCCCCCAAAATTATTCACAACCAGGGCTCTAGAGAAAGCAAAGTGGAAAGGCAGCATTTTTGCCCCACATCGGCGCTTTGTTTGGATCGGGGAGGGAGCAGCGGGCTCAAATATGGGAAGGGTATAATTTCATGCTGATAACTATCGTTATTCATCATTGCTATCTTGCGTTCTATATGAAAGCCTTACCAGTACAAATATTGCAGGGTTTTGGGGGCCTTTTGCAGTGCTCAGAGCACAATCGGCGCCTCAGGGACTCCAGAAGGCATCGGGAGTTCCTCCGGCAGGCGCCGCGGACCAAGTGGCGCAGCTGGAGCGCCGAAGCGACGACGGGGACCCCACCGGTGAGGCTGCTGACCACGGCGTCGGAGACGCCGTGCGGGATCAGCTGCTGGTGCGTGGAGAGCTGCAGATGCTGCAAGGTGACTGGGTCCATGTGAGCTTGGGCACTTCGCAGCATGCGCTGGACCATCTCCTGCAACTGCGCAGGGAGCTTGATGGGCGCGTCAAGCATCACCCGCCTCCAGAACTCGCACACATCCGTTTCCAGCCGCTGGCTGATCTCCACCATGATGCTGAGGGCGCTGACGCTCACCGGTGCTGCCGCCGAAAGCTGCGAAGCGCAGTCCAGCGCGCTGCGCGCCGCCGCGAGCACGCGTCGGGCGTTGGGGAGCCAGCCGGCGCCCATCGCATCGAGAGTCTCGACGCAAGGATGCAAGATGGAGCAGGCGTGGTCTGTGACCAAGTGCATCAGCTTCGCCATGTCGGATGCAACCAGATGCTGCTCTTGGCCTCTCCTGGGTCTTGTTTCCGGGGCCAGCGGTACACGGGAAAGCATGAGAAGACATCTTGAAGCCCAACTCAACCCAACTTTGACACACATACACAAACTGCTAACATCCATCACCACCCTAACAAGAGCAATAACAGTGGCAACAATCTAGCAATGACAACAGCAGTAAAAACACACACACACACACACACACAGAGTCACACACACACACACACACACACACACACACACAGACAGAGCGCAACAACAAACGACCCAAAACAGCAACAGGAAAAAATGAGAATGACAAAAAACGCAAGCTGCGTGTGCCCCCCACAAAGCCAGCCGAAGTCTCATGGAGCTCATGAAGCCCTCGAGGTCCCTGAGGCTTGCGGGCACCGCGGCCAGCTGCCGGAGCACCGCCTGCAGGGTGCCCTGGTGCCGCCACAGGAACTGGTGGACCTCCGGCACCTGGGAGGGTTCAGGGTCTAGGGTTTAGGGTCTAGGGTTGAAGGTCTAGGATTTAGGGTTTAGGGCTTAGGGCGTAGGGCTTAGAGTTTAGGGGCTTAGGGTTTGGGTTGGTGGCATTCAGCATGGCTCTCAGCTACAGCGTCTTAGGTGTAGGGCCGGGTTTGGCTCTTACGCTGGCTGTCTCATGATCATCACGTTTGCTCTTCATGGGCCGGGGCACCCGCCAGCTCGCCGCCTGGTCCTGCAAAATGGGCCTCAGGATCCTGAGCTGCTCAGCCTGGGGAAGCGGCACCGCCGTCAGCTTCAACACCGCGAGGTCCTCCACGTAAGCCTCCCGGTGCTCCTGCAGCAGCTCCAGCCACTGCGTGGGGAGCGCGGCCTCCATCGCGAGGCGGAAGTCCTCCAGCGCCGGGCTACTTGGCTCCGTCTCGTGCAGGCCGTGCTCGAAGAAGATGGCGCGGAATCCGTCCAGCTTGTCTGCGAAGAAGGCCGCGAAGGGCACGCGCAGCGTCTGCAAATGCTGCCGGTATGGGTAGCACTCCGAGCTCTCGGGCGGAGCCACACCCTGCAGTGAGACGACCTGCCTGCAGATATCGAACCAAGCATCACGCAACTCGCCCCCTTCCTGGTAGAACTTTAGCGTCTTCAAGGCGCAGAGGTTTTCAAGCTGCTGGATCCACATTGCTGCTGGACGCCGAATCTGCTGCCGCACATGCGCCTCGATGCAGTCGGCAAAGCTGGCATGGCCTGATGGAATGCTTTTGGGTCGGTCGCCTTGGGTCCCAGAACTCCTAGACCCAAAATCCCGAGACCCAAAAGCACCCCAATCCCGACCGAAACCCACCAAACCCCGAACGCCTGAAGAACCTCAGCAGGACTTCTAGCTCAATGGGGCCCTGTACTAAGGTGAGTTTTGGCGTTGTTTTTGGTTCCGTCCCGTGCCTGTGAGGAGCTGCATGTCCGTCACAACCTGAGGACAAGAGCATCTTTCTCCGTCTTGAGAGTCTTAGGCTTGAGGGTGCAGTTTACCCATTTACCCCCCAAAGCGCAAACCTGCTTCCTCGGTGCTAGGTCTAGGGCTTTTGGGTTAATGATTTGGGACTCAAGGGCTATCAAGGGGCAAGGGTTTATGGCTTAGGCGATGGACTTCATGTCTACACATTCACGGGCCTGTGCCGAATGACAGATGCCACAAACCTAGACTACCCGATGAACGGGTTCAACATGTCTTGAAGAATTTCAGAACCTCGTCGAGCTCATGCAAGAACATCTCCAGTACGTCATACCCATGCCCGTACTCTTGCGAGAACCACACACCCTGCACCTGCAACCCAGAGTCGTTGCACATAGACCCTTGAAGGCTTGAAGGATCCCACACATCCTTCATCGCCAAACCCTGGGTTCAGGTACATCCTGGGATTTTTGGGTTTGGGGTTTAGGGTTAGAACCCGAAACCCCAAACCCCAAACCCTAAACCCCAAACCCTAAATCCCAAACCTGGCGTGTAGGGACGAAGATTTGGGGTTTTCGGTGCACGCCTGGTGCCACCACAGCTTTCCAAGTCTGCGGGACCACCTGCCACGCATGCTCTCGAGGCAGGTCTCCTTCAAGAGTGCCTGAGGTGCAGGGTTTAGGGTTTAGGGTTTAGGGTTCAGGGTTTAGGGTCTAGGGTCTAGGGTTTAGGGTTTAGGGTTTAGGGTTTAGGGTTTAGGGTTTAGGGTTTAGGGTTTAGGGTTTAGGGTTTAGGGTTTAGGGTTTAGGGCTACTGGCTGCAGCTTCAAGGCGCCAGCAGGCCGGGATCCTCCAAGATGAGTTGGCCGACATCCTTGACGTGCTCCGCAGCCTCCTTGGTCGGGGGATACTTGATGTACCAGAAGCACTCCTGGGCTCAGAGTCGGCAGGGTTTGGGGGGGTTTAGGGTTTAGGGTTTAGGGTTTAGGGCTTAGGGTTTAGGGTTTAGGGTTTAGGGTTTAGGGTTTAGGGTTTAGGGTTACGGGTTACGGGTTACGGTCATCCGGGGCTGAGCCAGCAGGCGTTTGAAGTTTTGGGATTTAGGGTTCAGGGGCCTTGGGGCCTCATAGGGTCTGGGATTTTAGGGGGGTTCGCCCCAGGGTTTCTTCGGGTTTTGGGGGGCTTTCGGCC
This sequence comes from Symbiodinium natans, assembly GCA_905221605.1. Classification (NCBI taxonomy): domain Eukaryota; class Dinophyceae; order Suessiales; family Symbiodiniaceae; genus Symbiodinium; species Symbiodinium natans. The sequence goes on from CAJNDS010002562.1 coordinate 50,360, forward strand.
TTCAGAAATGCAGCTGGGTTAGGGCTAGACTTACATATACACATATGTTTCCAAAGTGTCGTGGTGTGTATTATTTAAGATCCAGTATTACATCCATGGAGGACGCTTCTGGAATGGAGGATGAATCGGAGAGGACCTGATCTTGCAAGGGCCGTCCAGCATCGACGGCCCTACGCTGCAACTCACCCCACGAGCGCTGCCAAATCATTGGCATCTTCCTCCACATCCGGATACTCCTAGGAGGACTCCTGGGACTCAAAGCTACCTCCAAACTTTGCATTGCGGCATGCTCCTGGTTCAGGGCATCTCGTGTGATTCGCGCGCCATCCATTGAGCGGCTCAGCACAGTTGAGGAGTACTTGTACTTGCTGGAAAACCTGGGCAGGCTCAGGCTCAGTGGCCGCGCATCGGTGGTCCCCGTGCCTGTACACAGCCGCTGGCAGTATCATTCCTGTAGAGGCGTCCGTTTCGCACCGTTTCGCGCCATCGCCTTCCTCCACAGCTGCTATCTGGGAGGGTCTCTGCTTCCTTTGCCACTCTTCAAAACTGATATGGTGTCTGCTTGGCGTGCGATGTGTGGAAGCTTCAGCATTCTGAACCTGACTACTACGGCCGTGTGTAAATTCGCTGGTCTACGGTCTACGTTACCTGGATTGTTGGGGAAAAAGAGGCTCATGCTGATTCCGGGATGTGCAGTTGTAACGACTGATGGACTTGCGATAAGTGCCGACAGGTGGCAGCAAGAACGCTCTTTAGCACGCGCTCGAAGTGCAGCGGGCCGGCATCATCTAGCAAAGCTTCCAAGGACAAGTTGACGCATTTGGGAATGTCCAGATCCTCGTCCTGCCAGTGATGCACACCCAGAAAATGGCAGCGAACCCCCCTCCCGAATCCTTTAAACCCTAGACCCTAAACCCTAAGCTGCAGGACCCTTAAGAGGGCTTAACGGCAACATGAGGCAGCTGTCCTTCACCACGAGCTGTTCCAGGAAGACCTAGCTTCACGAGGCGATGTGGAGCTAGCGCTGTTTAGAGCTTCGGGGTTTGGGGGAGCATGCGCCGGGTCGTCGGGTGCGGAATTTAGGAGCTGGAAGTCCTTAAGCTACACCCTCAACTAAACCCCATTGGCCCTAAGAAGCCAATACCCCTAGTAGCCAAACTTGAATTTAGGTCTCGGATTCGGGCGAAGCCCTAAACCCTAAACCCCAAACCCTAAACCCCAAACCCCGAACCCCAAAACCCCAAACCCTAAACACGCTTTCAGGGCGCCTGCGCCCAGCCAGATTGGAAGTTCAGCCGGATGGACAGGTTCCGGGGTGCGGACCTGGGCCCGAAAAAAGCCGAGAGGCCCCGCAGCCCTCCTTTCCAAGAGAGGGTTTAGGGTTTAGGGTTGAGGGTTTAGGGTTTAGGGTTTAGGGTTTAGGTTTTTTAGGGTTTCGGGTTTTGTGGGTTTTGGGTTTTGGGTTAAGGACCACAGGTTTTGGGTCTAAGGATCTGGGGGCTTGCTCAGATCAAAAGAGGGTCCCTCGGATTTAAGGAATGTTCCCTCCTTAAGGGGTGGAGTCTCTAGGAAACTGCAGGCCCTGGCCAAGGGTTCGGGATGAGGGTTTAGGCAGTTTAGGGTTTATGTTTTAGGGTTTCGGGTTCAAGGAATGTTTAGGGTAAAGAGTTTCGAGATGAGGGTGTTGCAATTTCCCGAGTTGGGCTACCTCTTGGGTGAAATATAAGCCCTCTAAAAACCTCCACAAACCGCCAGGCCTCTAGGCCCCAACCAAGAGCCATCCCTTTCTCTAGGGTTTAGGGTTTAGGGTTTAGGGTTTAGGGTTTAGGGTTTAGGGTTTAGGGTTTAGGGTTTAGGGTTTAGGGTTTAGGGTTTAGGGTTTAGGATTTAAGGCTTTTACACCCCCAAGTAGAGGAGAAGATCCTCAAAAGGGAACCCGACCTTCGGGCACTTCCCGGGGCCCTCACGGCGAAGGCGCCAGCACCTTCCGATTTCCGTGAAGCAGCAGCAGCGCCCGGCGATCACCTGCGGGGCTTAGGCTTTGGGGCTTCTGCGGGTTTAGGGTTTAGGGTTTGGGGTATAGGGTTTAGGGTTTAGGGTTTAGGGTTTAGGGTTTAGGGTTTTAGGGTTTAGGGTTTAGGGTATAGGGTTTAGGGTTTAGGGTTTCTCTTTTTTCTACGGGGGAAGGGGGGGGGGGGGAGGGGGTCTCTTTAAGAAACCCTGTGGGGGGGGGGGGGGGGGTGGTGAGGGTGCTGTAAGGGTTTGTTGTCAGTTGCATGGGCTGTGGGGGTTTCTTGAAGCCCCTTAGCTCATTTTCACATGCCCCTACTAGCCCCCTAAGCCCTAAACCCTCAACCCCAAAACCCTACACATTCAATCGCCTTAAAACCTCAAGTAGGCCCCTTCACCCCAACCCCGAAACCCTAAACCCTCAACCCTAAACTCCCTAAACCCTAAACCCGAAACCCTAAACCCTAAACCGCATAAACCCTTGCCCCGACCTGGCAGCTGGCTGTACACGCGATGGCGCACGAGCTCCACATGGGGGGAGTGCGCTCGGCATTGCAGCACCAGCCTGGATATTTTGGGGGGTTTAGGGTTTAGGGTTTAGGGTTTAGGGCTCAGGGTTTAGGGCCTAGGGTCTAGGGTTTAGTGCTTAGGGTTTAGGGTTTAGGGAGCTAGGATTAAGGGGACCCTTGGGGATATAGACCCTTTGAATACGACCCTGTTTAAGAGAGCCAGAAGAGGGTTAAGAAGGGATCCTTTCTAAGGGCCCCCTCATCCTACCTAGGTTGTTTGGGGGAGTTTGGGAGGTTCGGGTTTCAGGGTCGAGGGCTCATTCAGGGCCTACATAGCTCGAAGGGGCAACTAAGCCTTAATAAGCCTTGCTGTGATCTGATGGCTCCATGTCACTACACTGGGTGTGGGCAGGTTTGCAAAGAAGGAAGATCCTAAACCCCAAGCCCCAAGAAAAGAAAGATGCCAAAAGAACAGGGGCCTAGGAGCACCGAGCCCGGAGGAAGCTGCCTGGCACCGAACTCCTGCAGCTTCTTCTCGAGGTCCAACTCGGACGTCAAGGCATCCACTGCCACGCACAGGAAGCCAGGGACCAGCCCCTAAGCCAGGGAATCCAGGGTGTTTAGGGCTGAGGATTGCGGATTGAAGTTTCGGGGTTGGGGTTTGGGGTTCCAAAGTTCAGCTTGAAGTTGCAGTAGCGTCTCATTTAAGTGTTGGAGCTTCGGGTTTCTTAAGTGGAGGGTAGGACCTCAGCTTCAACCCAGAAGCCTAAACGTCACATAAGGAACGCTCCTTAACTAAGGTGCATTCGTAGCCCTAAACCCGAAACCCCAAACCCAAACCCTAAACCCCACTTAAGGAACACGCCCGCGCCTCCAAGAGCTCGGGCAAGTTGAGATGTAGCGGGGACATGGTGGTTACCACAGCAAAGCGCTTCGTGGGCGGAGCCTGTGGTGGGACGGGCTGCTCCCAGCCTGGGCTGCTGCTCAGGAAGTGGGGTTTGGGGTTTAGGGTTTAGGGTTTAGGGTTTAGGCTTTTGGGTTTTGGGGTTTAGGGTTTTTGGGGGTTAGGTTTAGGGTCTAGGATGTAATCTCAGCTACCGAGAATAGAGGATTGCCATTTTTCAAACTCTGCAAGGGTTTTTTTATTGATAACTTGAACAAAGAAGCCTTTAAATGGTTAACCACTTGCTTAAACAAGAAACTACATACAGAAAACACACAATTTCAGACGTAAATACATAAACACAGAAATACATAGCTAACAAATACATAAAAGAATACATAAACAAAAAAACAGTTTGACAATTAAGTATATATGTATATTATGACATGCGAACTTGATTATGATTGTAAAGTTCCGTATTTAACAGCAACCTCGGAGCCGTTTGCCTTGATCCACTCGGGCAGCGACCGCGGTTGCTTGAAGAAGTGCTCCCTCCATTCCTGGTTGAGGGTTGCGGGTTTAGGGTTTGGGGTTTGGGGTTTAGGGTTTAGGGTGAGGGCTCCCTCCACTCCTGCGCCAGCGCCTGATTTACCCCGGCCATCTCCGAAAGTTCCGTCGCCCGAAGCATGCCGTCCGTGGTGGCCACGGCAACCAGTCGAAACCAGCAGTCCCGCTGCAGCTGCAAAGGACTGTCGTAGCTGCGCTTGGCTTCTGCCGCTTCCTTAACTCTTCCAGGAACCTAAACCCTTAACAGTAAACCCCAAAACCTAAACCCTAAACCATAAACCCTGAACCCTAAACCCGAACCAACTAAAGTTGTCTCAAGGCCGTCCAGCTTCGGCCGCAACATGAGCCACCAGCGAAGCGGCCGTCTCAGGGCCCCAGCCCACAAAGAGGTCCTCTACCTGGGCAACTCTTTGAAGGTGTGGACTTCTTTTCGTGGAGGTTTAGGGTTTAGGGCTTAGGGTTTAGGGTTTAGGGTTTAGGGTTTGGGGTTTGGGGTTTGGGGTTTAGGGTTTAGGGTTTAGGGTTTTGGGTTTGGGTTTTGGGTTTTGGGTTTTTGGTTTTGGGTTTTGGGTTGGGGGGGGGGGGAGGATTCCTTCCATGACACGTAGTGTTGTGGGTTTTAGGGTTAACGGGTCCCTTCTATAGCACGGAGTAGTATACCCAAAAAAGGACCACGATTTGGAGAACGGGCCGCCTGGGTGGTTGTGAATCAGTTGGCGAGGTTGCGGACAAACTGCACAGCCTTCTGCTGGACTTCATCGGACATTCCCGCCTCGATGCCAACCTGGGCTGCTGCTAACTATTAGATAGGCCGGGATGTTCCTCCTTATACAACAATCCGTAGTAGGGATTACAATCGGGGGTACTATAATGCCTGGTAAGGACTGAGAGTATAAGGGGGAAGAGCCCAATGGATAGGTGGCAAAAGCAGCGTGCTCTTGAATATAAGATGCCACACTGAGGGCTTCCGGCTCGGGGCTAAATCGGCTCATGGTTTGTTTTGTCTCTTCGGTTTTTGGCTTAACGTTCTTGCGGTATTGGGGGCTAAGAATTTCGTGGCGTTGAGGATTTAGGGTTTTAGTCTTTTTGGTTAGTCTGCGACCCAAAGCCCTACACCACCCAAACCCCATATCCGGAAAAACCTCCAAAGCCCAAATCCGAAAACCCTTCAAACCTTAAATCCTAAACCCCCCAAAAAAAGAAAGCTAACACCTTAAGACCTTAAACCCACCCCCCCCCCCCAACAAGAAAAAAAAAACTAAGACCTTCAAGCCTTCAAAATCCACAAAGGCATCCCACAAACGAGCCCAGGCAGCGCAGTGCTTCTCGAACCGGTTCAGGAAGGCGGCATCCAACTTCTCCTGGGCTGCCAAAAGGTTCAGGGTTCAGGGTTCAGGGTTCAGGGTTTAGGGTTTAGGGTTTAGGGTTTAGGGTTTAGGGTTTAGGGTTTAGGGTTTAGGGTTTAGGGTTTAGGGTTATTTTCCGTATCCTGACAGTCCTGTGTTGGGATTATTCTCGTACCCCCTACTATAAGCCCTATTAAGGACTGTATACGGGGGAACATCCCAAGCTACATTTCGTAGTGGGGTAAAGATGGGAAATTTTGCACGCAGGAGGGCTGGTTTGCCCGCAAGCATTCCTTCAGAGACAATGTTATCTATAGATTTCGGATTTAGGCTCTCTTCGGGGAATGAATGAGAAAAGACGTGCATGCTTTGAAGCACGACTTTAAAAAGCCCCCCCCCCTTTTGCACACAGAACGCTCGGGAACGGGGGGTCGAGAAAACATCACGTTAAGACTCGAGTGTGCATCCTACAGGGGGTTCTGGGGAGTTCTCGGTCCAGTCTGCACCCTGGGATGCGCACTGGATGTTTACTCGACCCGGCGCGTGTCGAAAAAAGCGCCGTGTTTTTCGACTCCAGTGCGCGCCCTAATTTTTTATCTTGCAACTCAATGTTTGTCTAAAGCCTTCCCATGTGTTTTCTTTTTTAGGGGTTTGTGGTTGGTTATATTTTTTGGGTTGTTATGTAAAAAATGGCAGTTTCTTTTTGTCCATGTTTTCATTGGGTTGTTTATGTTACCCTTGTAATAGCCAACTCATTCGGTTTCTTGTTGAGCTTTGAGCTTTGGTTTCTCGTTTAGGGTTTAGGGTTTAGGGTTTTGGTTTTAGGGTTCAAGGCTGTTTAGGGGTTTAGGGCTCGGAGTTCAGGGTGTTGACCTTTGGTTTCTCGTTTCTGGTTTAGGGCTTAGGGTTTAGGGTTTTGGATTAGGGTTTAGGGTTTAGGGTTTAGGGTTGAGGGTTGAGGGTTGAGGGTTGAGGGTTGAGGGTTTAGGGTTGAGGGTTGAGGGTTGAGGGTTAGGGTTGAGGGTTGAGGGTTGAGGGTTGAGGGTTGAGGGTTGAGGGTTGAGGGTTGAGGGTTGAGGGTTGAGGGTTGAGGGTTGAGGGTTGAGGGTGGTTTAGGGTTTAGGGGGTTTAGGGGGTTTAGGGTTTAGGGTTCAGGGTTCAGGGTTTAGGGTTTAGGGTTTAGGGTTTAGGGTTTAGGGCTTAGGGTTCTTTAGGGTTTTTGGGTTTAGGGCTTGGGGTTCAGGGTTTGAGCTTTGGTTTCTCGTTTAGGGTTTAGGTTTAGGGTTTAGGATTAGGGTTTAGGGTTTTGGTTTTAGGGTTTCGGGTTTTAGGGTTTAGGGGCCGTTAAGGGGTTTAGGGCCTGGGGTTCAGATTTTGGACAGTTATTCGTACTCCTTAGGGTTAAAAAAAAATTAGGTGTTTAGGGTTTAGGGCTGTTTAGGGGTTCGGGGCTTGGGGTTCGGGGTTACTTGTCAGTAACACTTGTTGTGGTTGTTATGGTTCAAAACCAAATATTGATCACATGAAATGCCCCGTGTTCTGCTTCTCGTGTCAACCTTTAATTTCAGTTGTCTTCTATGTATACAATCATTTGGAACTTCGATTGTTCGAAGCGTTGCTCTTGAACGTTGTTTTTGAGGCTTTCCTTCCCGTATACAGTTCAGGCAAGGCCTTGTGCATTTTGCGGCGACTGGAATATGCAGGGGAAGCCTCCGGAGGCGCCACTGCCTTACCTCCGGTGTCTCATGGCGCCCGGGGGAGGCCCCGTGCATTTTGCAGCGACTGGAAAATGCATTGCGGGAAGCCCCGCACTAGTAAGACATAAAACAAACGATGCAATTTGCGGGGCACAAAAGACCCCCGATGCATTTTCCGGGGGCCCACAATTGCATAACAAGAAGCCTGGGGAGGGCCTCAATTGGGGATGGATGCGCACTGGAGTCTTAACGTGATGTTTACTCGACGCTAAACGTGATGTTTTCTCGACCCTCGCATCATGGTTTCCCAACATATACGTGTGCTTTGAGGCAAGCTTGCGCGACAAAAAAGCGCCGGGTTGGGGGGGGGGTGGGGGAGCAGACACCCCCATCTGCACACACAATGCTGGCATCATGGTTTTCAAACATATACGTGTGCTTTGAAGCAAGCTTGCACGACTTAAAAAAGCCGGGGGTTGGCGCAGCCCCCCCCCACCCCATGTGCACACAATTGCTGGCATCATGGTTTTCCACCATATACATGTGCTTTGAAGCAAGCTTGCACGACTCAAAAAAGTGCACACACAATGCTGGCATCATGGTTTTCAAACATATACGTGTGCTTTGAAACAAGCTTGCACGACTTTAAAAAGCGGGGAGGGACGCGGGCGAGCATGGGAGAACTTAACACAGAACGGGGGGCTTGCTGTCAACAGCACTTCCATCAGGGGTCTGTGGGCGAAGGCTAAAAAACAAGCGTTTTTGCACCGACACCTTTTCCAGCTTAAAAAATGCAGAAATGCTGCCCTTCTCAGGGGAATAGCAGCTGTAACAGAACAGAACGTCCACATGTCAAACATGCAATTCACGAATTCAACGCGCGACATTGCGCAAATCCGGGAATGTGCCAAGCCACAAAAGTACGCGCCTGCGCAGTCCAATGACGTTGCCCCGGATTCTACCCCATGTGGTGCGGGCAAACCAGCCCTTCTCACCGAGAATTTTCCCATTTCAGTGACCAGAATCTAAATATGGGGGATATGGGAGCGAACCCAAAGAAACCGGTTCATTCAGTTGCCAGAACCTGTGAATATGAGAACCAACCCTAAACCGTCATAAGCTTCTTGGCAACAGCCCAGTCTCCAGTTGCGACGTCTCCTGGAGCACCACGCACCGGAAGCTCTCGTGAACCTATCAGCCACTCCGTCAGACAGGGTTTAGGCTTTAGGGTTGAGGGCTTAGGGTTTAGGATTTAGGGTTTAGGATTTCGGGTTTAGTGTTTGGAGGGCAGTTTGGGGGGTGACAGAAAGCCCCCACCTCCGTGAGCATGTCTGCATCTCCCAGCGCAATTCGACACAGGTGCTTGCCGCCCATCGTCGTGTAGCCTGGGTAGCTGTGAAGGAACTTACGTTAAGCTGCCATGATAAGGCTTTTGGTTTAGGCTTTAGGGGGTCTTGTGCATGTACATTGCACAATATGGTGTCCTTATGATCGTCACTTCCAATAGGTGTCTCAACAGCAACCCAGTTGCTCATGTTGAGCATGTCATACAAAGAGCCGTGCACGACATCGAGGCCACGCATGACCAGAACATCTCCTGGCCGCACGAGCTGCAGGCTTTTGGTGTTTAGGTGCCGGGCTTTCAAGGCTTAACAGTCTCGACCACCGATGTAATGTGGGAGCTGACTGTCTAAATTACAGGTCCTTGAGGTCTCCATTCACCTATGCTCCTTGCAGCTTAGTGGTACCCAGGTTCCAAAAGGGTATGTCCTTCGGATCAGCTCCAGATGAGACACCCCGCACCCTAATTAAACCTCTGATAAGGCTGCCAGACGAACAGTCCTTGTTCCATCGACAGCGTGATCCTCTTCAGCAGGCTGAAAGCATAATGGTCCTTGCGTTGCTTTGAAGTTTGAACTTCACGCTTCAGCTGGCCCTGATATACGTTACTGCTCTTGCTGTTCGACCTCTAGCTCGAAACAACGCAACAAACCTGGCCGCAACCACGTCCATATGTTTGCACCAGCGCCATTTTGCTCGATCCCAGATGCCAAACATCCTTACACGTACCCTAAGATTGAAATCCCTGGCCAGGCTCAGAACGATCTTCTGCGAAGGTTGACCCCACCATGATCTGTATTCGCCGCCCGCTGCGCGCCGCCGCGGTCTGGACCAGACCAATTGCAGCCTCCGTGCCGCCACTGCAGACAAGCCTGGGTTGCTGATAAGGGGCGTTTTAGGGCTAAGGGCTTCGGAGTTTATAATACACTTCAACAAAAACGTGGCCCCCTTCCTGTGGTAACTTGAAAGATGCCCCAGGAGCAGTAGATGCCGAGCACAATGCTTGTCATTCAGATTCTCTTCGACAAGGCTGAGCACACCCACACTCTTCTCGCTCATCCAACGCTCCAAGCCCAACAGCCTGTATTGCTTCTGGACGAATAGACAAGGGCTGCTGCCCTTGCCGTAGTGACTCTGCGGACGCACATGATCTGGAAGACCGCAGAAGTTGCGAAATGCGGCGCGAAAGATGGTGTACTGCCTGCACTTGCTAGCAAGGGGGCTACAAACAACGGCCACCACATTTTTAGAACTTTGTCGGACAACCCGCCTGTTCCCTGGATCTCTC